>MUZC01000210.1:328776-373113 GCA_002072015.1 Radix auricularia
CTCCAATGCCAGTACTTGAACTAAGTGGCACTGTGATTCAGCCTCAAGCTAAACTTAGAGCCTGAAAAAAGTAGGCGTTCGTGATATCTTTTTACATATTCAATTTTCTTAGCGTTGACTTGGAAATGTCATTTCCTTTCTTTGAAACGTTCTTAAATTCTATAAGTAAGAGAAGTTAGAAAGGCGATGATGACACGTTTGACCAGTGGAGTTACTGGGAGGGGGTGGGGACCACAACGGGTGGCATTAAAATCACAAGGGATGACATCAAAATGTAAAATTTATAAATTCCCGTCTTTCAGCACTGTTAGGCTCACTGGCGGGTCCATGGGGTAAATCGCGAGGGGTTGACACCACGAGCTACCGCACTGATTGACCCCCACCATAGTGCCCACTCTGCGTTTATAACACTGATGTTTAGGGGCGGAGAAAGATAAGTGACGCAAACAATTCTACTTTTCTCTCTGATTTAATGGTATATAATGTCATTAAATAAGGATAGGAACGAGCTGCTTTGCAACTTCTGAAGAATTGTGGGGTCTCCAAGAATTTAGGCAACAAGTTAAAAGTAAGGATTTTTAAAAATATGTTGAATCCTGTGCTACTATATGGAGCCGGTACGTGGAGAACAACGGCCAAAACCTGACCAGAATCTGTCTAAGAAGGAATATCAGTTATAACTAGCTAGACAAAATCAGCAACCGGGAACTGTTGCAGTGGAAAAAACAGAAGCCCATTGAGGAAGACATTCTTCAAACCCGTTGGAGGTGGATCGGTCATACACTAAGAAAAACTGCTTCTAATACAACGAGGTAAACCCTGAAATGGAACCATCAGGGTAAACGGAAAAGAGGCCTTCCAAGAAACACTTGGCGCCGATAATTGGAGGCAGACATCAAGAGAATTGGCTATGAATGAAAGATTATGGAGTAGCTGGCTTAGGATAGAGATGCCTGGAGGTTTCTTGTAGATGGCCTATGCCAATGGAGGAATCGCAGACGCCGACAATGATCGGTGGATGATCCTCATGGACAAGAAGGCTCAACAAAAATATCGTATTAAAACGTTTAATAGAATTTATAAATATGATGCAAAGTCTATGTAAAATGTAGATCTAATGGTTATATTAAAATTAAAAATGCAAAAATCTCACAACAATAAATTAAGCAATTATTTTTCGAAATTTGTTTTTCGAAACAAAATTTTTAGACAAATTTGAAGAATCCGAACTTAAAAATGTAGGAACGAATATAAAATGGTGACACTTCTCAAAGATAAAATTTTATACCACAGTTTAAAAATCGCATCTAGTTTCAAAGTATTATTGTCGTAACAAAATTATCTTTCAGTTGACTTTCGCTTCAGGATTCATGTAGATGATTTATATCTGTGTTGAATTTTTTATTTAGTCGTTATAAAGATATGGAATTTTTAACTACGTTATTTCTGTCTATAATATTTCTACATGCACTTTTTCCCCCAGACCTCTCAAAATTTCCCCCCTCCCCTCACCGCAACCCCCATTCACACACAACAACCCCCACATAACCGTCAAATTCAAATCCAGATCTCATTTCAAGATCGACAACTCAGCATCACCGATTGGTGTCCCCTACTGACTGAAACATCCACCATTCAAGAGTTTCTTTTCCAAATAAAATATGATTGCCGGATATTGTCATTGTGTTACAATGGCGCTCTAATGACGCTATCACTGGCGTCGCTCTCGTCAATCGATGTTTATGCCACTGTTTGGTTTTGTTTGATGACGATACAGGCCTCGGTGGAGCCAGGCCCGCCTTGGTTGAGCCATACTTCGATGGAGCCATGCCTCGGTGGAACAACGCCTTGTTGGAGCCAGGCCTCGGTGGAGCCATGTCTCCGTTGAGCCATGTCTCTGTAGAGTAGAGACAAGTCTTGTTGGAGTCATGCCTCGATGGAGCCAGGTCTCAGAAGAGCCATGTGTCTGTAGAGCAATGCCTTGTTGGAGCCAGGCCTCGGTGAAGCCAGTTCTCGGTGGAGCCATGTCTCTGTAGAGTAGAGCCAAATCTTGTTGGGGCCTTGCTGGAGCCAGGTCTCAGAGGAGCCATGTGTCTGTAGAGCTCTGAGCCCTTTATCATTCCCCTGGAGAATTTTCTACATGACATGGGTCGGTGACCACCATAGACATATTAGATTTGTTTTAATGAAATCTGATTCAGTTGTATCTCGGGCTCTATTGGACTCAGGCTCTATTCTATCGGAGACCATCTCATTCTGAGGAAATCTTGTTGATAGCTTAAAATTCTTGATACTTTAGTGAGAACCACGAGAAGAGAAAGAAATTGTGTTTACAGGAGTGCGTAGGATTCTTAATATTACATTTTTGTTATACTTAAAAGATAGATTTTTTTGAAAAGGAACAAAAAATAAAAAATTTGATTTTGTGTTGCGGCATGTCAGTATTTATGATAGCAGTATTTTTTAAACAACATTTGCCGCTTTCATACATTTGGTTATATTATAGATACCTAATCATGCTCAAATAATGCAAGGTTATGATTTTAACAATTGATTAAATGAACCATCAGTTGATCTATATTTTGTATTAACATTTCAATATCGCTGAGGAAAAAGATCCTTCAGTAAATACCAGTGTTTGTTTATTTTGCGCTTTTTTTTAAAAGGAGAATTAATTGCGTCGTTTTGTATATTATCATCAGGGACTTTAGTAATAAAAAATGTTTTCAATACAAACGTCACATGCTACCGACCTCTAAAATAAAACGTGTCTGATCTGCCTGAACCCGCCTTGATCAGCTGGCAAAAGTCGTTTTTGTGGCGAGGCAGAACTGGAGAATGGCCGGCCTGACCGTTAGAATAGTTGGTGAAATAATCGAACGCGCAGGTCAGAAACGTCGAGGCGTTTTCATTGGTTCAAATATTTGAAAAGAATCTTTTTAAAAAAAAACCTCAGCTGAAGCATGGGTCAAGGGTCATGGCACAGACCACGAGTACTCAGTGTGAAGGAGGGGGTAATGTGAGGGTGGGGGCGTAAACATCCCGACCACCTATTAAAAAATGTTTTTGTAGAAGAAACTAAACAACCATTGAAAACGTCGGCAGCGTCGACACCAGGGGCGTAAATATCATTTTACGGGGGAGGGGGAGAGGAGAATCAACCCCAAAAGCAGCTGTCAGATCCACTAGAAACAGCCAACGGTCAAATATTGTTTGGATTTCAAGACCATTCAACAAGGCTCAATTGATGAAGACTTTTGAATGGCCGAGGAAAACATTAAAGACAAGTTAATGTTTTTATGTCTAAAAAATCATTTAAGGTTTATTGTTCCGGAAAAAAACGGCACAAGGTAAATTATTTTTCCCCACTCGATTAATGTCATTTTATCATGGGCAATGAATGTAATCTTAATTCATTTAAACAATTATTTCATTGTTACACTTGTTTTGACATCTTGTAGGATAATTGGCTCTTGGGTTGTGAAATCACAAAACAATTTGTGCTGATTCGAGTAGCGGCCCGTGATCCGAAATGTTTTATTTTTGCCTTAACGACGACGACAAGAAGGCGCAGTGTATGACGTATTGAAAAGTTTTCTTAGTGGCCAGAAATCGTCAGTTTGTTTTTGTTTTCTTTTTTGTTTTTTTTTTTGTTTTAACATTTTAAAATTGTCCACAAAATTTCAGAAAGAATGACAAATATTAGCGTTTGTACATTCATCACTGTAGAAGGTTAAAAAAATACATCATATCCTAACGTATTCGGGGTTCCCCATAGGGGACCCGCATATTCACGAATTAGGCATTCTATGTCCGGTACGGGTTAGCGATATTTACCAGCACTACGGTAACCACTACAGAACACATTCTGCTGGACGTTTATTACCAACACTACGGTAACCACCACAGGACACATTCTGCTGGACGTTTATTACCAACACTAAGGTAATACTTACAGAACACATTCTGCTGGACGTTTATTACCAACACTACGGTAATACTTAGAGAACACATTCTGCTGGACGTTTATTACCACCACTACGGTAACCACTACATGAGACATTCTGCTGGACGTTTATTACCAACACTATGGTAACCACTACATGAGACATTCTGCTGGACGTTTATTACCAACACTACGGTAACCACTACATGAGACATTCTGCTGGTCGTTTATTACCAACACTACGGTAACCACTACATGAGACATTCTGCTGGACGTTTATTACCAACACTACGGTAACCACTACCTAACACATTCTGCTGGACGTTTATTACCAACACTACGGTAACCACTACCTAACACATTCTGCTGGACGTCTTATGGATACCGAAGCAGTCATTTACGTCCCAAGTCTGACGTCACTAATCTATGAGCTAAGGGGAGCTCAGCCTCACAAATCGAATGTCCCCTAAACAGAATCAATTTTCCTCTTCCTCAAGTCCCCAAGTTATCTAGTAGCCCCGTACTAGCGGTGACCTCCCCTGTTCTGGGTTAAACCGAATAATCAGCACGTGGATAAATCGGAGTCTTACTGCTAATCACACTGTCTCTTGTACTAGACATACCAGCGTGTTGGGCTCATCGAGAGACTATTGCTTCTTAACGGGGCAAAACGCTTTGTTCCTTTTTACTGATAATGATGGCTAATGATAGAGTTCTTGATATCCGTTTCTTTAAAGATAATTTTTGTTTTGTCCCAGAAACACTCAGATGCAATGCAATAACTGTGGCCTTGAAGTTACAAAGACTACAACAAAAGTATGGTTGATACGAATGCTCACAAAGACTGAATAGAAAGATGACTCATTGGACAGATGAGTTAATAGACAGATGACTCAATGGACAGATGACTCAATGGACAGATGACTCAATGGACAGATGACTCATTGGACAGATGAGTTAATAGACAGATGACTCAATGGACAGATGACTCATTGGACATATGACTCAATGGACAGATGACTCAATGGACAGATGACTCAATAGACAGATGACTCAATAGACAGATGACTCTTTAGACAGATGACTTATAGACAGATGACTAAATAGACAAATGACGCAATAGACAGCTGACTCAATAGACGGATGACTCAATAGACTGATGAATGCAAATCCAATAGGTAGCCTCAAGCTCACTCGTCAGTTAACATTCAGCCAACTAGAAATTAGCGAATTTACCAAAACCGAGTTAGACAAAGAAGATGTCCTAAATCAGTGATAGCAAACTTATGGCACGCGTGTCACAGTTAGCACGCAGAGCTTCATCAGCCAGCACGCGAGTAAAATATTACTTCCTTAATTAAACTAGCTAAGCTAAAAAGTCACTTTCGGGTTTCATTGGCTTGTTGGCACTTTGCTATAAATAAGTTGGTTTTGTTTGAATTTTTGCCACGCGGCCTTCAAAAAATTTATTTATTTAAATAGTTTGCCTAAAAGGCCAGAGTTTGATACTGCATTAGTCAAGGAATAAATTAATTTTTTTAGATTTACAATCCCAATGGTTTTATGAAATATCGAGTGAACCTATATGAAGGAGCAAGGAGAAATTTAAGTTTGGCGAAAACCTAAAAAATGTCGAATGTAAATAACTGTACAACGACTTTTTTTTTTATTCATCACTAATTTAAAATCAGTTCATGTTTCTTTTATTTTCATTACATGAGTGTTGTCACGAGGCAATTGAAACAGATTGATTCTTAATTGAACTACAAAAAAAAAATCTACAAATTGACATACACATCTAGAGATAAAAAAGTTTTCTTAGTCCGAATGGAAGAACAATTACATACAAATTCTCCTTCTTCACATCTGGAATTCAGGTGCGGTATTGGTTTCCTGATGAAACCAGGAAAACAATCACACTTTCAACATTTATAGTCAAATAAAAATGCAAAACTAGAAAAAAAGAGTATTGATAAGCGTAGGACGCAATAATCTTATGTATCTACGGAGCGCCTGTAATGGATAAGAGGTTCATTTCAGACAGGGGACATAATAATTATCCGACAAAAGATGTACATTTAACTACACCACTGAAAACACACTGCTCTGATAATTCATCGTCATCATTCGCCGCAATCACTTGCAAGTCGAAGCAGTAAACGTCACGGAAACGACTATTAAATATTGATAGAAACAGGTTACGGTCGCCTCGTACTAGGTGTCATAGTCCCGCCTTCGGCTTGCCAAACGCATAGAAACCGGGGGCTTTGTTTGGTACATATTTTCCTGCTACCCGGCCAAATTGTTCATTAGCCGGCATGACTATGCATAAGGTCTCACTTAAAAGGTCTGTAAAGAAGCCGAATCTAGTCCCGAAAGGAGAAATGTGATTGGCGAGTGGTGCCCCAGACATGACGTCACCGCTGGAGTGGGTGAGTTACATAATTTGATAGTGAGGGGATGGGAAGGGGGTGAAGAAATTTGAGGCTGTCTGGTGTTACAACCTGTATCACGATTAATCTGGACGGCGTGATGAGAATACTGACCACTTGACTTCTGGTGCCATGCACCTGAGCTTGGTGCTATGGGAGGTGGTACTATCGATGAGTTTGTTTTTATTTTTTATTTAATTTTTTTGAGTGTTAATATTAACGATAGAAGAGGATAATAACCTTAGTTCTGTAAATATTGAATTAATAAAAGTTTATTTTTAATTGGTTTTGAGGGCACTTGAGAGTTTGAAAGGCTTATTTGCTACACGTCTGGAATTCAGGCTTGGAATGAGTTGTCTGAGCAAAATATTGCAACATTTCAATTACTGCAGGGGTGTTCCCTAGACCGGCCCGTGGACCAAAACATGGCCCACGGTTAAAATTTAACAGTCCTACGACTTTAATTTCATTATTTAATTGACTGTCTTATTTTTCTGTAATGACATTATATTTACAAGAGAAGTCAAAATCTTGTCCTGTTTTGAGTAGCTTTAATGATCGCACAAAATTGATGACGTTTCATTGTTAACCAATTACATGACCTACAGAATCTTATGGAGCAAAAAAAAGGTTAACAAATTTATTTGTTGCCTTTTATTCTGCTATCGTTAACATTAAATTACCATAGCAAAAAAAATCATTATAATGCCATGGATATTGAGCACAGTGGACTATCAACATTTAACAAAGACAACAAAAAAAGTGTCAAAGATTTTGAACTTCATTGTATCAATAACCAACAAATCCCTTGTACCAAAACATTTTAGATGTGATTTCAATAAGTAAGGAATAAATGAGATCTATTCACTCTATATCCCTCATTAACTGCCAGTTTTAGAATTTTCCTAATGACATCCAGGAAAAAATACAAAATTTTGTCTATCCCAATGATGATGAAAGATGCATCACTCAGGGGCAGAAATTCAACGCTCAAACAATTAAAACACAAAGTTGGAAATTCCTGAAGAATAATAAACAAACTATTCCAGAACAATCTGATCCATCTTGTCTGTCTGGTTTTGGAATTTTAGGTATTACAAAACATCTAAACCTTCTTAACACAAGTCCTCGACAAAACAATAGAGTGGTCAGCCAATTATATTTACATATCAAGGCCTTTGGGAACAAGCTGCAACTTTTTCAAAGGCAACTGTCTTAAATGCAGCCTAATACCACATATGTCTACTCCCTTCAGAAAATCATGAAAAGTTTTTACAGAATCAAAATTCAATGATCAAAGTCAGAAGTAAGTTGCAGATGTCTGGCTGAATGCATTTCAACGACGCTTTGAGAATTTAGAAACAATTGAAAAGGAAATTATGTTTTTGACTTCACCTTTCTCTGTGGACAATAAAGATGGGCCGTGAGATCTGCTAATGGAGCTCAGCCTTTTTGTCTCAAATGTACAGGGAGCAAATACTCTCAGATGTGTACTGTGTGAGGACGAGACTAAGTGACTCTCAATGACGTATCAAACTGAGTCTCAAGTCACTGTAGTCAAGATCTCAGTTTCACCAATTGCACAAACAAATTGCAATAAAAATTCCCCAAGGTATGTAATTTTTGGTTATTATCTTAATCCGCCAAGTTATATCTTTACTCCATGGAATTGGGCACTCCATGAAAATAGTTTTGACGCCTCTGAGTTAAACCATGGATGAGCATAGGACGCAATAATCTTCTGTATATGTGTATATATAATTATATATGAAAAAATATTTATTTTCCTTATAGCAAACACCAACCGACTTTCCCACTCTTAAGCTTCAATTAATCGTCATGCTCTGTCCAATAAATTTTGTTGGATCTAATAATCCAACTTTCATTAGAAAAAACTCATGTTAAGCCTGGTTCCTTTTTGGACTCAGGACATGTTAGCGCATTTTCGTATTATGTATCAGTACTTATGTTAGATATCAGCATTATGTAGTTATCAGTAATTGTGTTTAGATTTTAGACATATTTTTATGAATTTTCTTGTGTAATGAATATACCTGAAATTTTTTTTATTTAAAAGGCATTTCTTTACATTAAAAAATTTTTTATTTTCTCTTTAATCTAACTACAAGTGGTTTGTGGTCACTGAAATAGGACTCATAAATGAAACATTCTAAATTGTAATCAGCTAATCGCCCAAATACTCCGTCAATTGTTGTTTGATAGATCGTGGTTGCCAATCTTGTTGAAATTAGTTGAATGTTGAAGCTTGTTTCGAAAAAGTTTTTAATTTCTGCCCCTGGGCCGCTAAGATCTTGATTGAAGTCACCACAAATGATGACGTTTGGTTGATTGAGTTGTGCTGCAAAGTTTTCATTGATGAAATCTTTGAAAAACCGATTGTTTGTTGCTGTTGATGTTTCTTTTCTAAATGAACATTTAAAATGCATTAATCGAGTAACTGAGTGTTGATGCACAAATGGCAGGTCAGGACATACAAAAAACATATATACATCATGGGTCTAAAAACATATATACATCATGGGTCTAGGACTTTCATACTTCCAGGAGCTCTACTGCCACTAGAAGAGGTCGGATCGAGTAACTGAGTTTTGATGCACAAATTGCAAGTCAGGACATACAAAAAACATATATACATCATGGGTCTAGGACTTATGGATGCTGAGATCTAGGGTGATGACAGACGGACGGACGGACAGACGGACAAAACGGATACAATAGCGCATTTCTTGACTTCTCGAAAATGCGCTAAATATCAAAGAAACCTTTATACAAAAACTTATATTTGTTTCTTTCAAAATATTTTTTTTCAAATTTGTAATTCTAATTACAATTTCATTTTTCACATTTCAATCGATTAAAACTACGTAATTTTTGTCCAGCTAGATTTTTATTCAATGATTTTCTATAAATTAAAAAGCAAGCGCAACTTCACTGAGTGTATTGTTGAATAAGGAACTCCTTAGACGAAAATATTTAAGAGTTGAATGGGAGAAATCCATTGATGAATTAAGAAATTAAAATGCTGTTTCTTAAATATCATGGACTTGCTTATTTGGGAAACTTGAGAAGGTCCATCACATCACGGTTTGGGAACCACGGCCAGAAATTAATTGAAATGTTTCTACATGAGCATGTTTCCAATAACGCTGTCTGTGCTTCCCGTGCCAGCACGCAACGTTATTCAAATGTCGTATGACTATGAGAAATGTTACTTACCAAGTCGACAATTAAGTATAATGTAACAGAAACATAGTTGACGATTACAAGTGGTAATTTCAATCTTTTCTCAGGGCACGCACTCAACAGTCAGATGGTTGAGACAAGATGTCCGTTTATTCCTCTTGTGTCTTATAGTTTCCATACTCCTGTAAATAATTGGATAACAAAAAAAAAAAAGCATTAGTTTGAGCAGAGGCATCACTAGTGTTGGTGTCAGCCTCGGCGGTAGCTCATGGCGCCACCCCCTCACGACTTACTCAATAGAACTCCCCCAAGTCTTCCAGTACCAAATAACGGAAACATAAAGAATTTTACATTTTTGGTGTCAACCCTTGTGATGGTGTCAACAGGGGCTGCCCGCCCCTACCGCACACCCCCTATTGACGCCACTGAGTTTAATGAAAAAGAATACAGTTAAATAGAGGGTTGTTTTTAAAGATTATTCTGTAACGTTATAATTGAATTATGTTGTTGTTTTTGTTTGTATCGTGTTACTACAATCTTCCACCTTAAATGACCTGGTGGAAAATTATATTCACTCTCAGGATTTATCAGATACAATATGTGTTGGTGACAAGTTTGGCGGATAAAACAGAGTGATTGATGTTTTAGTTTAGATATCCCAACATTCACAGGCCTTAAACACATGAACACATGTATAGAATATGAGATAAAAAACAAATGATAAAACTTAAACTAGAACATTTAATTCAATGAAATCTTTTCACTTAACATTTATCAACAAACCAGTTGATCCATCGCGCGTTGAAACCATTTCAGAATTGAGAAAATTCCAGGAAACCAACTATTTTTTAAATAAAAATATTCCAGTAAATTTCACAGAAGTTTGCTAAAAATGTTATTGCCATCAGATAGTTAAAGTAATATTTAAATAACTTACATCGAGGAACAAACGACATTATGGGCCCTTGGTCACTAGTTAGGGATAATTATTATACTATTGACATTGTATTAAAGAAATCTTCCCAATGTATCAATGCGAAGGATATAGGCTAATACAATAAAAATTTGAACAGCTTATGCCAGAAAATATTAAATTTTCAAGTCCCACGCACCCAATCCATACAATGTATGATTTAAAAATTTAAACGTCTGAAAATTTAATCAGTAGCCAATCTTTTTTTTTTTAACTGTTATAAAGTCATGTAAAGCAGGAAAAAAAACATTTTGGGCCCCCAGCTTCTTAAAATTTTGTATTAAAAAGTAATTTCCAAAATCTCTTTGAGATATTGCACTCAAACAATTGACCAAAGTTTATTGACGAAAGGAAGAATAAAATAATATTCATATTGCTCAATTACGAAAAATAACATATAGTCTAATGGTCCTATTGAAAAATAAATTGGTACCCCAATTGGTGCAAAATACGAAGCTCGAAAACCTGTTCTTTTAATTCCGGACAGTTATGGATATGTTCATCAAAATTTATCAACATTGTTAAAATCAAATGAGGAATAAAATACTTAACGACAAAATATAGGGGTGCAGGGTTGTCGTTAGACGGCACTAAACTCAAAGTGACCTTGTCATCAGACGTCACTAGACTCAAAGTGACCTTTGTCATCGGACAGCACTAGACTAAAAGTGACCTTGCCGTCAGACGCAACTAGACTCAAAGTGACCTTGCCGTCAGACGCAACTAGACTCAAAGTCAACTTGCCGTCAGACGCAACTAGACTCAAAGTCACCTTGCCGTCAGGCGCAAATAGTCTCAAATTGACCTTGCTTTCATACGCAACTAGACTCAAAGTGACCTTGACGTAACATTAGATCAACACTTATAAGAGAGTGAAAGAGAGGTGCTTTATCCACCCCCACCCCAATCAAGGGACTTTATGGCACCCTGAGTTAGACCTGACTTCAAGTTACCTTTCTTGAGAAGCGTAATCCATTTTAGAAATTAATGAAAGTTTGCAGTTTGTGATGAGACTATTTAAATAAATTCCTTTTACAACTTTCACTCCATGAATCACATTTCATTTAACCTTATGTTTCAACTAAATTCCAGAATGTTCCATAGGAGGGTATTTAATATTTCGCTATTACTATCTATTGATTAAATAAAAATTTGGACCGTGAAAAATAAGAATTTGTATTGAGTAAACTGTTAAATTCTTTAAGTTGAGGTTGTACTGGTTATAAAAAAAATCATCGCTTAATTGGAAAAAAAAAATCAATTTATCGATTAATTATATTTTTATAACACATATATAGATCCCGTTACGTCGCTATTCATTATTTCGCTAAATCGTTTAGGTTATGTTAATTCCATAGCTCCCTAATTTTGTGACGTAACACAACAAATTCGTTCTGCTATGAAAGAAAAAAGGACGAAAAACCATCTTGTTAACGTAGGTACGTAACAAAACATATAAATTATTGATAAATTGGGGGAAAAAAATCAAAATATTTTTTTATATTTTAATCGAATTTTAATCGATCACATTAATTTTTAATCGAATAAAATTTTAGACGATTTATCAGTTAATTAATCGTTAATTTCCACACCCCCACTTAAAATACATTTAAGATATTTAATTTTGATCATGAAGAAAAATTTCCTTAAAATTTCGTCACCATTATATTACAATTTGTTTGTCTTTCTCTTGATATATTTTTTTCTAGACTCCTAAAAATCAATTAATCATGCAGTTTTAACTTTGACATTTTATATTTTGCAAGTACAAGTCTTCTTTAGTTTTCTTATTCCCCCTCCCAAACCTCGTGGAATGAATTCAGTCTTACACTTGTTCCAAATATATGGGACGGACAGAAATGGGACGTAACCGAGACGAACACGGGTTTGTGAGGGAAGATAACTGGCTGCAACTTTTATTACAGCGTGACTTCGCTTGGCTTTTAGCATCGGGCTACCAGTGGAAACATATTTCCGGTCGCCATGCTGCAGTTTATTACTGGCCGCTTGCTCGGTGACAAGGGAACACAATAGAAACAAGATTGTGATGGCCACAAGGCTGTTGGAGAGGGGTGATGTATTGGTGTGTTTGTTTTGGCTGGGCGTTTGGGTAGACGGGTGGGTGAGTGAGTGAGTGAGTGGGTAGTTGTGTGGACGGTTGGGCGTGTGAGTGGATAGTTATGTGGATGGGTGTGCGTGTGTGTGGGTAGTTGAGTTGATGGTTGGGCGTGTGGGTGGAGGGATATGTGGATGGGTGGGTGGGCGTGTGCGTGGATGGGTGGGCGTGTAAGTAGATAGATGGGCGTGTGTGTAGATCGGTCAGCGTGTGTGTGGATGTGTGGGCGTGTGGGTTGGTCGGTGTTGAAAAAAGTTCGCGCAAAATCTTCTTAAAATGAACACATCTCTTAATTGAAATAGGAAAATAAGGCATAATTCCTAATTTAAAACGTTTTCTCCTTCTAGCGATTTATCCACAAGTGCAACACTACAACCGTGAATCAACATTCATACCCAAGGCACCATCCATGGTCTATGTACAATATATATATATATATAATTCTCCTGATGGTCCAACCAGGCTTGACACCAAGCAAGCTGTCTAACCCAACCGACAAATCAGCTGTCAAGAAAATGTAGTGCACAGGGTAAGGGGTCATCGAGACCAACGATGCATTCAATTAAAGTCTATCATTTTTTTCTTTGAGAACAACAGAATAGCATGAATTTCGTAGGGTACTGGTTATTACATTCGCCTAACACGCGGAAGATCGTAGGTTCAAGCCCCAGCTAAGACATAACTTTTTTTGTTTATGTTTGTGCCCCTTCATTTTCCACTTTTTTTTTGAACATGACTTCGCACCACGACTGTTCATCCGCGTTTTTCTGATTGCTTCGTGATGTAGTTTTTGTCTGTTCTCCCCCCCCTCTAAATTTCGTTGCACTATTTATGAGCAAGTCTGCGGCGTATGCTACGCCGCGGCCGCATCTAGTTCACTATAATTCCAAACGCTTTACATTAGTAGCCACTTCCAGCTCATCTGACGACACAATGACGCTGTCTGAGAGCCCTGTCACTCTGCTCCTCGTGGTCATAACATGTAATCACAACACATACTTGTGTTACAGACAATTGTTAAAGATATTTGTGTCACCGAGAGAGAGAGAGAGAGAGAGAGAGAAGGAAGAGAGAGAGGGAAGGAGAGAGAGAGAGATAGATAGAGAGAGATAGAGAAATAGTATCTTCATGTGCATCCTCTAGCCTCTGAAGCTTAGCAATGAATGAGTTAAATCTATTAGCCTGAACATCCTGTCGTTAAATCTATGTAGACACACAAACACTCCTACAATAACAATTATAGCGATTATTTTGTATAATAATAATAATGATAATAATTTTCTAGTAAATGTACGTGTTGAAATTTGAGGCTGTGTAATGTGTTAATGTTTCCCTCCACTCTTCTGTCAAAAATGACACAAAACTCTAACCCGTAAATTACACTTTAAACTTTCAGCCACCATAAATGTTAACAGAAATATTGCCGTGTCTTTATTACCCAAAATACTCAAATACGTTATAGGAAAGACCTTTTATATCTCTATAGACCACGCCCTTGTCAGCCAAATTAGACAAAGTGGAGATTTATCACAGCGGTTCCTTTGTTCCCCGTAGACTCGGTCGGAAACTGTGAAGCCTAACTTAAGTCTGTGATGTCCCCCCGAGGCGATGTTGCTTTAATTAACTTGTAAGTTTTCTGACTTGCCCACTCTACGGCCTCTCGGAATCTCCTGTAGCTACAGACCAATCGAACGACGAGCTGGCGGCTGCTTCCGATGAGAAAATAAGTTTATGATGTAACGTAACGAATGCCAGTGTAGTTGTTTTTCTTTTGTTTTTAAAAATATTTTTTAAAACAAATACGAGCAGAGGCGTCACTAGAGATTTGCGGGAGGGGGTACGGGGTTGCGGACCACAGACGATGACACCATCAGAAGTGGTAACACCGAAATGTAGCATGCTGTATGTTCCTGTTATAAAAAAACATATAGAAGGTCTATGAGTAAGACCTGTGGGGTGACATGAGCTACAGCACTGGGTGACACCATGAGCTACCTCAGTGGGTGACACCATGAGCTACAGCACTGTGTGACACCATGAGATACAGCACTGTGTGACACCATGAGTTACCTCATTGGGTGACACCATGAGCTACAACGCTGGGTGACACCATGAGCTACAACACTGGGTGATACCATGAGCTACAACACTGGGTGATACCATGAGCTACCCCAGTGGGTGACACCATGAGCTACCTCAGTGGGTGACACCATGAGCTACCTCAGTGGGTGACACCATGAGCTACCTCAGTGGGTGAAACCATGAGCTACAGCACTGTGTGACACCATGAGCTACAGCGCTGGGTGACACCATGAGCTACAGCGCTGGGTGACATCATGAGCTACAGCGCTGGGTGACACCATGAGCTACAGCACTGGGTGATACCATGAGCTACCCCAGTGGGTGACACCATGAGCTACAGCACTGAGTGACACCATGAGCTACAGCACTGGGTGATACCATGAGCTACAGCACTGGGTGATACCATGAGCTACCCCAGTGGGTGACACCATGAGCTACAGCACTGAGTGACACCATGAGCTACAGCACTGGGTGATACCATGAGCTACAGCACTGTGTGACACCATGAGCTACAACACTGAGTGAAACCATGAGCTACAGCACTGAGTGACACCATGAGCTACCTCACTGATGACACCATGAGTTACAGCACTGGGTGACACCATGAGCTACAGCACTGAGTGACACCATGAGCTACAGCGCTGGGTGACACCATGAACTACAGCGCTGGGTTACACCATGAGCTACAGCACTGGGTGACACCATGAGCTACAGCAAACCTAGTGACGCAACTGAAAATGAGTAAATAAACATCTGCAGATGAGTTCGAAATATGCGAGGTTTCGGAAAGTGTCAATTTTGGTAAATATTAGATGACTTAAAGTCCATGTCTATGTACTTGAAGGATTCATGTAATGGCGCGCTTTGTGTGTCAGTGTATCCAAGTTTTTTTGGAAAGCCAGCGCAAACTATTGCAAAAATCTTCCCTTAGGACTTAATATTTTTTTTCCTGATTATTAAAGATACATTTTGTCTTTACGATTTGTTGTTGTTTATTTTGTTCGACCAGTTTCTATTAACAAATGTATAACTACTCGATACTCCAATGTTAAAAAGTTTTATAATTTGCACTTGCAATTGTTTTAATACAGTACCTATTTCATTCGATCTCTTCAGCGAATTACCTCACAGATGTTTGTAATGAGCTCATTTTGATATGTCACAACCACTATCAATGCAGTTATAACAAAATTGAATGTTGTTCACACGATAAACCTTGTCGCTCTAAAATTTCATACATTCTCAAAAAAATGTACATATACTGACAGATGTACATAGACAGACATGTGTACAAATCAGCACCTATGAACTAATCAGAAGGTATGTATATGGGATGGAATGTATATATCAATACAGATGGCATATGATAGAGCCAGAAAGAAGCACTTATACAGATGGATGTACATATTCTGACATATAAACTAAGCACGGCAGTTATACGAAAATAGCCATGTTCTGTTATATATTGCCAATCAGTTCCCATGATTGAATCTCGCAGTTCGATACACCGCTGTATGTATTCAGTGTGACAATGAAAACTGTCTTCATTTGATCACTTTCAAGACTTTTTTAATTATCATTAATTCTACGGTAGGTATTTTGACATATTCGTATATTTCCTAAATTTCCCATCATTTTTACGAATACATATTTTCACTCTTCCACGTCTTGGCTTTGATTAGTTCACTCTAATTTGAATCGTTTCAAATTATTACTATGGTAGATGCATCACGAGGCGTAGGATGCGCCTCAGACTTTCTCATAGACAGTGTAAGGAATTGGGGGAGGGGGGAGAACTGGCACAAACAGCTGCAAGAAGAAATGAAAAAAAAGCGAGTGAAAATCGGGAGATTGAGAACAGCCGACAAATGGTTGGTTTCGAGACATGCACATAGAGGTTGTTGTAACCTGCTCACAGCCTGCACAACCTTCGCTTGCCAACCATAACCTAATAATTGTCGACCCTAGCGAGGATCATGCTTATTTCGTCTGGTGAATTATACAGTGGCATAACAACAGCTTGGCGTTGGGGCAGTTGTCAGAGGCGCCGGACGGCGTTTGCTCAAAAGAGCGCCACAAAATTTCTATTTAAATAAATGTTTCAACTTTATCCTCCATAACAAAGAATGTGAATATTAAATATATTTCTTCTTATTACAAAAAGGCGCGTAGTCTTAATTTGGAAGGTGTGCACGCGGTCAGCATTGATGCAGATGTTGTGATATTTTTCTGAAATACACTGGTATTGTACAATTTTTTCTAATCGTCAACTAGTAGATGGAAAAAAATATCCCCAGTTACTGAAATCAGCCTACAGAAGCATACGGACTCAAGATAGTATTTCAAAGCGAGGGCTGTTTATGAGCAACTGGAGTAAATTATTGGAGTATTAATTGAAATAAACGGTAACCACTAGGACTTGGTAACGCATGATATGTTGCTAAATCATTGCAAAGTCAGTTTTATAGTTACATGTTCATTGCGTTTATAATGGAATTTGATATTGGAATTTAAAAAAAAAAAAAAAAGTCAACAGCAGGATATTCATCCATCATCGATCGTTGTTAATAATAATGACTTTAAAATGACTTTTTAGATCTAAGAACTCACGAAATCTATAAAATTTTTGTCAACATTGAAGAAATGTGTATTACAATGAAAAACAAGCCAGTTTAAAAAAAAAAAGGAAGGCTAAGCGAAAACGAATGCCAGGAGAGCATGTTAAAGATGACGGACCCAACTTGTGTAATTCCAAATTTCTTTTTTGTTTTTTTGCAACCATTGATTCAATATTGCTTCCGTTAAAAGACAGATTTGCTTCTCTGAAACATATAGACAAAAACTTTAATTTTCTGACTTAAAAAGCATTTCAAATTTTTGCAATGGCAGATTTATAATCTAAGGCTGTTGTATTATCAAGCAAATAGATTATATTGAAATAAATAAAAAGCAAGTTATAAATAAAATAAAATGTTTTAAACATCAAGTGATTGAATTATTGCAAAACAAAAATCCCAATAACATGTTTCATTTAGATCTTTCTGAAAGTTCTCGCTACATGGCAATTGCAAGAATCGTACCCGAATATCAAACAAGCTCTGAAAACTTTCCTTACAAAGTAGCTACAGCTGAAAAGAATTTCAGCAAACAAAATTTTTTAAACAATTAATTGAGATCGACATCAGCTTAACAACGCACATCATCTCTAGTTATTTTTTTATTGACTTACCAGGGAAAGAAACTTCAATGAGACGATAACTAATTTTGCAAACAATAAAGCAAGAACATTTGAGATTTGTGCATTTTATACAGGACATAGGAGTGGATCTGTGGAGTGTTACTTAAATTTACTTTTAATTATGAGTTTCTATCGCTATGTATGAGATGGTGAGTATGACACATTGAGGCTATTGTTTTTATTTATAAATTTATAATACATGAAACTTTATTTATTGCTGTAGTCTGTATTAACACAACAATGTGTAGTTTTATCTACCGATCTATTTGGTATCATATAGTAAATTAAATGTAATAAAAATTAAATTACTATTGTTCCTGTTTTTTTGCAATTTTGTATTCACGTTTTATGACTGTCACACGTCAGACAACGTAATTATTGTAATAAATAAAATAAGACAAAAGCATTTGTTTATCAGTTGAAAAAGTCTTAAAGCTGAAACTTGTCAATTTGCATAAGGCGCAAAAAATAAATTATCCAAGGTCGTAAATAACCCAGTTACGCCAGTTTTAATGACCATTAGTGCTTTAATGCGCCTCTCATCAATTTTTTAGAATTAAATTTTAAAACGACTATCAGACCACATGTGTGCCCCCTCCTTTCAATATTGTGCCATGTTAAAATTTAACCTTCAAATATACTTGTATAATTTTTATGATCCCGTTAAAACATTCAACACATTTTGTGACAGAAACCGCTAGATGTGAATTAGAAAAACTTGAGTGTCCTAGAGATGTGCGATGAAAGAAGAAAACTTAAGAACGTAAAGAATACTGCAGAAGGAGCAATCAAATACAGAACAATCAACAAAAAGATCAGGAAAGAAATGAATAAAGCAAAAACAAACTGGATAGAACAACAATGCTCAGACATCTATGATAATCTACAGAGAAACAACTCAAAAAAGGCTTACAAGATTGTCAAAGATCTGACATCCACCAAGCAAGGTCGCATCTCAACAATTCAAGATAAATCTGAGAAATGTATTACAGAAGAACAAGAAATAATAAAAAGATGGACCAAATACTGTTCTGAGCTATACAATGAAGACTCAAAGGGCGACGAATCAGTGCTCAATTGCCCAACGTCATCTAACATGGACATGCATTACATTCTCCGTGATGAGGTGGAGCTTGCTGTGCGAAAGCTGAAAAAGGGGAAATCGGCTGGAGCAGACAACATCCCAGGTGAACTGATTCAAGCAGGAGGTGACCCAGTAATAAACATTCTAACTAGCATGTGCAACAAGATCTGGCAGACAGGAGAATGGCCAACATCCTGGACTCAATCGCTGGTTATAACGCTCCCAAAGAAGGGTAATCTACAATTGTGTCAGAACTACCGCACAATTAGCCTGATCAGTCACCCCAGCAAAGTCATGCTCATGGTAATACTAAACAGACTAAAACCACAAGCAATGCAGATCATTGCAGAAGAACAGGCAGGCTTCATAGCAGGAAGGAGCACAACAGAGCATCTTCAACTTGCTGTTGTAGAGCATCCAGCGCAGTACTCTACAACAGCAAGCTGGGAGATTGGTTCAAGACCACTGTTGGTGTTAGACAAGGGTGTTTACTCTCCCCCATCCTCTTCAACCTCTTCCTAGAAAGAATTATGACTGATGTGCTCGAAGACCATGTCGGAACGGTCAGCATCGGAGGAAGGATCATAACTAACTTACGCTTCGCCGATGACATAGACGGCCTAGCTGGCAGCGAGGACGAACTAAAAGAATTCCTTGCAAAGCTAGAGAAGACGTCGAAGGCCTATGGCATGGAAATTAATGCAGAAAAGACCAAGGTCATGGCAAATAAGAATTTCACAAGTGAAATACGGATAAACGGTCAAAAACTCGAGGAGGTCCCTACCTTCAAATATCTAGGGGCTGTAATATCCGATGAAGGCTCAAAACCAGAAATTCTTGCCAGAACGGCCCAAACAACTGCAGCACTAAGCAAACTGAAAAACATCTGGCAAAGCAAGAAGCTCTCCCTGAGATCAAAGATTCGACTAATGCGCTCTCTGGCGATGTCAGTCTTCCTCTATGGTTGTGAGGCTTGGACGCTCACCGCATACCTCCAAAAAAGAATTAGTGCGCTTGAGATGAGATGTTTTCGAAAGGTATTAAACATCTCCTACACGGCGCACATCACGAACAAAGCGGTCCGCGACAAAATAAGTGCTGTCATTGGCCCTTACGAGGACCTTCTCACCTCAATTAAAAAGAGGAAACTACGATGGTACGGACACGTGTCAAGATCTGGAGGTCTCTCAAAGACGATATTGCAAGGCACAGTCCAGGGAAGAAGGAAAAGAGGCAGACCAAGGAAGAGTTGGGAGGACAACATCAAAGAGTGGACCGGCCTTTCATTTAGCGATTCCCAGAAGGCAGCTCAGAACCGTGACACTTGGCATGAGTTAGTGCGCAGCTCAAAATGGTGCCCCAACGACCCAGCGTCGGGTTAAGGGACAGTTCAAGTTCAAAGTCCTCAACATTTATAGAGCTTCTCAGATAATTTCTTTCTAAATTCATCGATGTCATAGTGATAATCTAACTCAGAAATTTCTCGGCCTTTTTGATAAATTGTAAACTGATCACTCTGCGTCCTAACGCTGCGCCACAAATCTCTACTTGTAATAGAAATCTTAAAAAATATCAATTTTTTCGAGAGAAACTTTAGACATTTTTTCATGCTGTACAAATCAACTTTGAATTGCTGGACAACAACAACGACTTGTTTTTTCGTTTGTTCATTGCTACTCAGTTCGCCTAGTGATTACGTCAGTTTCCTGCACTTTGACCCGTCCCATCACCTGGGACAAATGTCTGGGTCAGTGGACGTCTATTGGTGCATTTTATTTGGTTAACGTCTTCAAAATTACAGACGCCGCAAATACCAGAACTTCTCGCCAAATCGTGAGCACTTTTCATTTTAAGGAATTTCCGAAACGATCGGTAATGGAAAAATTATTGACATTAAAAATTCGGTCATTTTTTCGACTGGTCATCTCATGAATTTTTTTACGCATGAAAATGTTTAACCGAAAATATAAAATGTGAAGTTATGTAAGGGAAATAATTTCTGTTTGTATGGCTCTTTAAATATCAAAGTGTTGAGAAAGTAAATGATAATTTTGTCTGGTGGAAAAAGGCGTCACTCAGTGCATTAGTGGTAAGATTGTTTTCGATGTGAGCGTGACACGATGTGTACAAAGTTTGTAGTGTAAAATACGGTCACCCGAGTAGTAGTTGATTTCATAGTAAGTCCAAGTACATTGACTTAGAAGAAGGAAATAATATTAGGACTTATGAATCTTATTTCAAACATAGTTTTTTTTTAATGTATATCGCATTCATTTCTGCTGCAAGATTTGTTGGTCAGCTCTGTCTGGTCTTATATGAACAGATACTTCTTTACAGAGGATTATTGCGGCTATAGACAATGCCGGTCTCTTTGCTCGTGACACAGCTTTCACAAGCCACTGCTATGAGTGTTCCAAGAAACACCTAGCCTTCTACGTTTTCCTAAGTAGTGTTGGGTACCGCTTCGGGGCTTGGTGGACTCAGAGACGCCTTTGGACATGGGAAAAAAATCCAAATCAGATCCCGTTACCACCGGTACCCAAGCGAGTGTGCATGATACTCAACCAGCGTGCTCAGTTTTGTTTTGGCGGTGGTTATTTTAGATGATCATTTAGGGATATTACCCGGACAGACTGACTAGAAATGTAATTTTAGAAACAGATAATGAACGTTAGATGAAAATGTGACTGAAAGTTCTAGTGAAACATAAGTTTGAAATGTGATTTGGTAAGGATTGTGTGCAAATTTTATGTAAAGATGGTGACAGGAAGAATTTAGGTGATGATCAGTGGCACGGTTGGTACAATGATGGATGGTTGAGATAAGGAAAGTAAAAAAATATTTGTTGATGCCAAGGTCCATCATTATCTGACAGTCTTTGGATTATTGTTTTGTTAGTAACAATCTCATGACGATGGTTTAAGAGATAAATTTCTATTTTTATTAATGGAAATAATGTTTAAGTATTAAATTAATTGAATCCGATCCTTGTTACAGCCAAACGTATTATTTTACTAAAATAAGATGATGCATTAATCTATAGACTAGAAATATCGCTTTTAAATCTTTGCTAAGGCCTAAACAACCTGCCCAATCTACTGAGCCCTGCCATACGACATTATACAAGTGTGGGACTCATTCACCGCCCTGACCTCCCTGACTGTGTCCAGCGCGGGACATGAAGTCGACTGTTGCAAACTCTTGGTTCCACTACCGCAAATTCCAGTGGTATAGACAGTTGAAGTAAGAGATGGTGGAGTTAGTGTTCCACTCTCATTTGAGAGATCAAAGTCTGGTGTTCTCGACTCAATTTCCAAGAAATGTCTTTTTTAGTCTGAGTTTTATTTGGCATTTGAGAATGTCTCTTGCAGTCTTGCTGTCGGCTGTCGGCCCATTCCGAAACTGATTTTGTTTAAATATTCTTTTTAAAACTTCTTTTTGTTTCCATGTTTATCATATTAACTTATCACGGACATGTAGTAATCCAGCAATCTAGGGTTTAAAGCGTAGTTCTGTTGTGTTAACTTTTTGTTGTTGTTGTTGTTGTTTTTGACCTTATTCTACTTGACTCTACCAGTTTTTGTTAGAAACTATAATTTAACAGAAAACTTTGAAGTCTTCTCGTTGTATTATTGAGACGCTTTAAAGCTATTTACATCGGTAAATAAAATATCTCTTCTCGTGTGTTCATACAAAAAGGGACGGCATATTCCAGCTATTTCTTTCTGTTTTTTTAAAGCACATAAAATGAATCAGCACTTGGTCGAGGTCATTCTTTCAATCTTTACGTATTTTTGCTACAATACGGAAATCTGAAATGTACTCTTCCAATCCACGGGCATGGTGAGTGAACTGTTCAGTGCTGGACATTTTAAAAACACATTTACCCAGGTCTGATCATTATATTCAAACTAACGAGCGTTTCTTTCCTCGCTGGACCCCGTCCCACATCTTTCAAATTACCGATGTCTAGTCCAAATTGTCCCTTTTGATCATCACAGTTACTGCCCCTGACATCCAGCTCCCACGATTAAATGCTCGGAAAAGGGGGTTAACTAGTGCGTGAGCGATTCGGAGTTGCCGTTCTTGTTACGGTCAGTGGCTGACCAAATCGTTTTAGCATCTGCGTGCCCTAGTGTATACCGTGAGCAGTTGACTTGCCAGATTCAGATGTACAGAGTGTAATGATGGGTTTACATACAGATATTTTTTTGTCTGTAATGTCCATGGTTAGACATCTATGTTTGTCATTGGGAGGAAAACTGAATCTATTTTGTCGAGAGTTGGATCTGTTTCGTCAAGGTTTGAATCTGTTTTGTTCGAGGTTTGAATCTGTTTGTTCGAGGTTGAATCTGTTTTTTTTAAGGTTGAATCTGTTTGTTCAATGGTTGAATCTGTTTGTTTGAGGGTTGAATCTGTTTGTTCAATGGTTGGATCTGTTTGTTCGAGGTTGAATCTGTTTGTTTGAGGGTTGAATCTGTTTGTTCAATGGTTGAATCTGTTTGTTTGAGGGTTGAATCTGTTAGTTCAATGGTTGAATCTGTTCATTCAATGGTTGAATCTGTTTGTTTGAGGGTTGAATCTGTTTGTTCGAGGTTTGAATCTGTTTTGTTCGAGGTTTGAATCTATTTGTTTGAGTGTTGAATCTGTTTGTTCGAGGTTGAATCTGTTTGTTTGAGGGTTGAATCTGTTTGTTCAATGGTTGAATCTGTTTGTTTGAGGGTTGAATCTTTTTGTTCAATGGTTGAATCTGTTTGTTCAATGGTTGAATCTGTTTGTTTGAGGGTTGAATCTGTTTGTTCGAGGTTTGAATCTGTTTTGTTCGAGGTTTGAATCTGTTTGTTTGAGTGTTGAATCTGTTTGTTCAATTGTTGAATCT
Organism: Radix auricularia; assembly: GCA_002072015.1. Classification (NCBI taxonomy): domain Eukaryota; kingdom Metazoa; phylum Mollusca; class Gastropoda; family Lymnaeidae; genus Radix; species Radix auricularia. The sequence continues at coordinate 352,731 of MUZC01000210.1, forward strand.
GTTTGTTTGAGTGTTGAATCTGTTTGTTTGAGGGTTGAATCTTTTTGTTCAATGGTTGAATCTGTTCCTTCAATGGTTGAATCTGTTTTTTCAATGGTTGAATCCTTTTTTTCAATGGTTGAATTAATTATTTAAAAAAAACTTTTTATTTGTTGGTTCCATCATTTGAAAATGATTGTGACAATAGTTCAATATAATCGTATCTAGAATCAAATGTGTCAGGTTATAGAGCTGAACCTGCTTGTTCCGAGAGTTGAATCTGTTTTGTTCTAGGGTTGATGTATTTGTGCCAAACGTAAATCCATTTTTTAAAAAATCCTTCATATTAACTTGTGGGGTTTCAGCCATGCGATCGACCGACCGTGCGACCTTGCCAAAAAAAACAACTTAGGATCGATTTTTAACCCACTTTCTCGTAAGCTAGCGAGCTGGAATTTTGCAGACTCATGCCAATGATAAAAATGATGTATCAAAATTTCAGAACGATTGAATGGACAATAATTGAATCATTCAATTTTAAGATTATTTTATATCATGCTGTTGTTGTTTTTTTTTTTTGAGATAGAGTGTTGTGGTGCGTAATATGTTCAACAACCTTTCATGTCGTGCAATAAGGTGCGAATTACATTGACAGTGCTTTTTAACAATATATTCACGATCGGTGCGCGTTATATTAAACACGTTTTACGAGACATAACTAGAATTTTGAATATTCGGATTGTTTTTCCCTGCGTATTATAATGAACATCTTTATAGGTATGTCTCGAATTTAAGGATTTATCGTGAAAAACTTGTTTTTTTACGGGGTTTTGTATTAAAAAGTTAAAGAATATGTTTGTGAGATATCACACACTTTATGTTTACCGTGTCACTTTGTAATTGGGTCCTTGTAAGGATTCCGTCAAAAGTTCTACCTAAATGGCCGTGTGGTGTTGGGAAATAAGTAAACATCGGGTTCAGATGTTCTCAGCCTTCGAGCTGGGATTACAAGAACATTTATGCAATAATATTATTAACAATTACTATTATTATAATTTGATAATTTCTGTAGTACCCAAACAAGCAAATGGGATCACATAGTAAAAAGTTTTACATAAAAGTGCTTTACATATAAATAGTAAAACACGCATAATTTTAATTTACACAATGTAAAGCACTTACATTGTATAAACAACATATAGTGACACTAAGGTGCATATAAGCCTACCAAAATCAAAAGTTTAAAACACAGAAATTAAGTCATTGCATGTTAAGACAATAGCGGAAAGAAAAACTAGGAGAAAAGTATCAATGATGCATATAGCCATTAATTCTAACTTGGAAATACAACGCAAAGTTAATCCAACACAACCCTCTGATAGACATAGAAATGAAAACACGTTTCTTATCCGTTTACAAGAGCAAACACATACAATTTATCGTTATTCCCGTCCGGAATTCGGGTGTGGATTGGGTTGCTTAAAGGAATCCCGAAAACCAAAACTTTATCAACATTTAAAACTCAAATAAAAATCCCAGACAAGACAAATACAACGGATAAGCATTGGATCCATTAATCTTAGCAATAGAAGGAGCATCTGCAAGAAGTAAGATAAAAAGAATATTGGAACAATTGCATATTATACAAATATAAACGTATTTATGTCTTTTCTTTTTTAATGTAAGTCTCAATAATTTTTTAAAAATACTTTATCTGTTTAACATTTGATAAATTTCAAATTTTAACGGGAGCGTGAGTTTGGGTAAATGAAATTTTGACTATTCCACAGAACTGACGACAGGTCTTCAATCTCTCCACGCTGTCTTCCTACATCAGATATTCTGAACACTCAAGGAGGGTAGCAGGCGTAGAGACCAACACACACACGCTTGCACACACGAACACACATACGCACACGCTCTCTCTCCCACACACACACACACACTACCACATACATACACACACACTCTCTTAAGCACACACACACACACACATACGCACACTACCACACATCACACACACTCACTCTCACACACACACGCCATCTCTCACACACACACACTTACAAACACACTCTCCCCCCCCCCCAACACACACATACAAGGAGAAGCTGACGCCAGACATAATGAAACACCTTTCTTGGGTTGTCGGGTGTAATTGCGTCAGCGGGAATTTTGTTACGAAATGGAAGAATTTGTGTTTCTCTCCTGAGAGTTTGGTTTTTCTATGAGTGTGTATGTTGTGTGTGTGTGTGTGTGTGTGTGTGTGTGTGTGTGTGTGTGTGTGTGTGTGTACGTGTGTGTGTCAAATCAAGCTACTGAATTGAGAGTACGCTTGTACTAAATAATCCACGAATATGGTTTTAAACTATTGTGTGAAATTTCGTAACACTGAGAAAAAAGAAACTAAAAGAAACGAAACAAAAAAAGCTTTCAACCTGAGATTCTGTAAATTAAATATCTTAAACATTTTTTTTTGGTACAAGAAAACCTGAATGGTTTAAAAGGAGTTGTTGTTGTTTTTTTACTCTTTCTTTTTTTTTAAACTTCATGTCCTTGATATTAAAGACAAAAATATATTTACAGAAATGTTTTGTGTGTGACTCGTGTAGTGTTTCTGTGCTATTTCCTTTTCTCGCGCTGCTGCGAGCCAGAGACAAAAAAACAATCCCAGCGTGATCTGGTAACGAGGGCTTAACAGGCTGAGGCCGAAGATCTTATTATTAATGTGACGTGAAACTGACCACGTCACATCCGGCCCGGTTTAACAATTCAGTGCCAGGACACAACTATGCGTTTTATTATGCTGGTCAAACACAAAACAATACGACTGGTTAATTTCCAAAAAGGAAATGGAGCTGTTCTCTGTGTCGTAAACAGGAAGCGATTGACGAAAATGTCTCTTTGAAGGTCTCTATTTTCATTATTGTTATTGTTTTCGGATGGCTAAAAATAAAAATTAATTAAATAACAAATAAAATAAACGAGATCGCTTTTTTGAATAATTATAAAGATATTCGTCGCAGACTTTATCCGGAAACCTAATCCAATGTCAACAACAAGGCAATGAATTTCGGTCGACTGTAATTTACGTGGTTAAGCGTAAAAGTCCAAGCCGGAATTGTTTCTCCTTTCCCCCCACCCCTTCCATTTCTTAAGATGCTACGATAAATATGGCTCCTGTCAATGTTCAAAGTTTTTCGATGCATTATTAAGATTGTACTTTGCAAGGCTCCTCGCCGAGGTTATTTGTGAATGGAGATGGGGGAACAGGAGGCAATGGAATTGTCGCCGATCGTTGTCACCTCAACTGATCATCTCCGGAAGGTCACTTCCCTAATTGTCCTTGGTAGAAACGAGCAATGAATGTACAGTGGTGATCCGCTTAATGAACTGATCGCGCAAGAAACAATCCGTACAACGTATGCAGCTGCGAACACGATGTGATTTGCAGAGCGAACATTCTTCCCCAGAACGAACGCGCGAACTGCGCTCAGCACGCGGGTCTTTTGCTTGTGGATTTCGCCCTTAACTAACGACCGCGTTCGCTCATTCAACAACACCTTACCCTGCTTTGTGAGTGTCGAATAACACTTTACTTGCCTATGAACACTGAATTTCCTCTTTTGAAATCCTTTACATTAACACTTGGCGTCTGATTGTTTGCTTGCATGTTTGCTTGCTTGCTTGCCGAAAATACTTTGGATAGATTTAAAAACCCACATTCCCGAAGGCTAATGAGCTGAAATATTCCAGCCAGACTCATGCTGACGATAAAAATGATCTATTAAATGTTCAGATTGATCGATTGTAATGTAATTAAATTAATGAATTTTTAGAATATCTTAGTTTATATCTCTATGTAGAATGTTAAATTTTGTGCAAGAGTGTCGCGGTGCGTTTTTTATTTAACAACCTTTTTAATATTTTCCTGTCTTTCTGTGCTGTGCACATTATATTGACGAAACATTAAAAAAAATTATTCACGATCTGTAAACGTTAGTATTTCTAATCCGTCTCTCCGTGTGCACTGTATTACACACTTTTTTCATAACCTTTTTCCCCCATGATCAAATCAAGCTGAAATTTAGCAACCAGACGGTAGTAGGTTTTTTTTTTTTTAATTTTTTTTATAAATGAGATGTAACTAAAATGTTAGATTTTTGTATTGTCGTGCTATATTATGATGAACGTACTTTTATTTATGTCTCATAAAGAAATGATTCATAGTCCAAAACTTTATTTTTTAAGTGTGTTTTTTTTCATATTTCTTTTTTTTTTTTAATATTGCTTGACTGGAACCAATTTGTTTATTTCCCATAGGCTTTTATGGTAATCACGTTTCGCTTATCGAATTCCTCGCTTAACAAACGCAAAACTGAAACGGATTGCATTACTTAAACGAGGTACCGCTGTATTATGTTATTGTATTTATTAGATGGTGGAATCATTGAAAGGAGCTAATATTTTCAAATTTATTTATTATTTAAGATACCTTCCCCCCCTTCCCCCCTAATTCTCTCCTTTATCTTACTTCTTTTTCCATAACTTTTTAAAATAAATTTCTTCCTTTTACCAAAACAGACAGAAATTAAGTTCCCTGGAACACGCCCATTGAGGTAATACAAATAGCTTACCTTTTTTTTAAAAAAACGGATAGATTATTTTTCTATCTTTGAGCTTTCCTCGAGTTCAGGGGACTCTCAAACTTTTCTTCCAGAGGGCCGCATTAACTGTCAAAAGGAGTTTAAGGGCCAACTAAAAACAGTTTTGTGATGAACTACAGAAAAAAATTGTATCTTTATTTTGATTAAAAGGTCTCCAGGGGCTAGTTGAGAGTGCCTTGCAGGCTGTATTTAGCCCGCGGGTCGTAGTTTAAAGACTTCTTCTATATATTAAAAAGATTCAGTATATATAATTCTCAATCAATGTTTTGTCACGTCACGTCTGTCTGTCACGTCTGTCTGTCCTGTCCGTCACGCTACTATTTTTAGATAGCTGTGCACCAAAAATATTTAATAAATATATATAATTTGCAATTTATATCACGATGACGCTACTGTATTTAGAAACCAGCCGGCGCACCAAAAATGATTAAAATTGTTACGGGAAATAAATGAATGAAAGAAAAATTAATAAAATAAATTAGATTTATGACGTCATTAAACTAAAATTTCATAAAATGCCCATGGGTTAGGTTTTTAATAAAAATAATATAGCAGTAAGTGGCTGCTTGAGAGTTGTCAACATGAAGGATAGTATTATGGGGTGTTGTTGATTTGTTGTTCAATAAAATACTGTTATAAACGACTGATGTGGTTCTATACTTTAATTTGTTACAAGTTTATCCACCACATGAGAGAGAGAATGATCCGGTCAAATAATCCGGAAAAGAGAAGAATGTTAGAGCGGTAGAGAGAAAGAGAATTAAAGATGGCTTACGTTTTATATAGAAAGGAGGCAGTATTTTTTTCATTTTTGTCGAAATCATTAATAATCGAATGGGGAATAAAAACTTATAGGTTTAAGAAAAAAAAAAGCATTAAGTGCCCCTTGCCGCGAAGGTATGATCATTAAGAGTTCAGTGCCCTTTAGTATTTTATTATTGGCTGTATAAATTTTATATATTATCTTTGATTAAGATCCATCAAGATACACAGTAGCTAACTCTGAAAATAATTTTATAGGTCATGTAAGCAAAAAATTGACATTTCGGGAACCCGCGCCCCATGAGTGTTAAATATCGAAAATTATGCTGCCAGTATTTATCAAGGGAGCATACTAAACTATCGTATGCATGGTTTAAAAAGGACATGCACACACACACACTCGCACACACATACATACTTAAATTTTTCACATTCGTTTAACTGTTCATACTTTAATATTTTAATTTATCCTGTACTAAGTTTTACTTCAAAAGTTTCATGCCAAATAAATAGTTCTTTGTTTTTAAAATTTGTAAATAGTTACCTTTTTACTTTAGGCCTACAACTTTTTTTTTTTAATCTCGAGGTAACAAGGTATTTATTAATGGGCGCATAAACTGACAAGTCATTATATATCTTGAAAAGGTGCTGACTTTAAAATAAAAACTCTGATCTGAATTACCAATACGTCTATATTAAATTTTAATTATGATTTACATTGCTTATTGTATGGACAAATGGGCGAATAAACTGACAAGTCATAATTATCAATGAAGCTTAAACGGCTTCAAATCACAGATGTGCTTGATGTGGATCACGCTACAGTGACATATCTTTTTTTAACGTACTGTGCTTCATTATTAATTGGTGATCACTATTCAATACAAGTTAATGTCTGGCTGACTCCTCAGCAATATTTGTGAATACTTCGAACTTAAAAATTATTTGCTGTAGTATCACTTTATTCTGTGTGTAATTCACTATGCATACTATTATCATGAATATTTCATTAAGATTCATGTTTTAGAAATCGCAAGAAAAGATCACGTTCCAATCGCCGATTGCAAAAATCAAATCAGCAGGCGGAAACTCGGCGAGCAAAAGAAGCAGAACTTAAACAATAATCCCGTGCAAATCGACGATTGCAAGAATCAAATTTTAATAGCCTACATAACTGGATAGGATGATGAGGTAAAAATAATGAAAACGTTAATTTAGATTGTTAAAATGTGTACATTGAATTGTATATTTGATTAACTGATGGTTCTTTACTATTTTCTTCTATCCTGTGATAAGTTTTACTTCAAAGGATTCATGCCAAATAAACAGTTCTTTGTTATTCATATTTATAAATAGTTACATTTTTTGTTTTCAGTGCTCTACAGCATTTAAATATGGGCTATCAGGTTTGTGTATGCAAAATTTCGTTAAGATCCCTTCATATACACAGTAACTAACGCATAAAATTATTTTTTTATTGCTTATTAGCAAAAAATATTTATTATGGCCCCATTCATTGAAAAATGTAAAGTAGGAAACTCTTTTCATTTTTAATCTGCACAATATGTGATATATTTGTCATTTTTTCTTGAGATCATTAATAATCGAATGGGGAATACAAACTTAGGTTCTATAGGTTTTTTTTAAAAAGCATTTAGTGCCCCTGGCTGCGAAGGAATGATCATTAAGAGTTCAGAGCCCTATAGTATTTTATTATTGGCTGCATAAATTTTATATACTATCTTTGATTAAGATCCATCAATTTACACAGTAGCTAACTCTTAAACTATTTTTAAAGCTCATGTAAGCAAAATTTGACACTATGGGCAATCGTGATCGGATAAAGGGTTTAGTGAGCTATAAAGGACAAACATACATACATACATTAATTTTTATATTAAATGTATTGACTTTCTTTTTCTGATGATCAACGTTCCAAATAAGGAGATTGAATCTGAAATATATTTATTTTTAAAACTTCCGTCATTTATGACGGGTAATACCCTAGTTTATTTATAAATCAAAATGTTATGTGTCATCCATAAATGACGTCACCCACCTTAAAGGGGGTGGGAACGTCGCACATTTGACAATGTTTTACAAAGGGGTGTGGGGGTGTTTAAGAAATGTGACGTCACATCACAAACGTGCAATTTCAAATAATATTTCACATGAAATATTTTACTTCTTGCAATTTATTTAATGACGTTTTTAAATGGCTTCACGCGTGCTACGATATTATAGTGATGCCGTACATTAAATACGTATTTACATTAAAATAAAGTAATTTGAAACATGCTCATTTTTAACATGGTATATCCGCTTTCATGAAGAGGATGGAAAAGCTATATGACGTCGTATTGAAGGCAGCCTAAATTTTTGTGAGGACGTGTGACGGGACGAAAGGAGGGAATCTGCCAAAATTGCGTGACGTCATTAATGGGCAACCCACTCCTAAGTCAGAAGAAGACCACTAACACATGCTCTCATGCCCCAACCTTATAACCTAAATCCTAAGTCCAAACATACGCCGATCTCCGCGACTAACTATACCAGAGTGTTTTGTTTTTTTAATTATTATTTTAAAAAGCATATTTTATTACAAGAGAAAGTCTTTTAAGAGCCTGTTTACTTGACTTGCCAGATTGGAGCGGCGTTTGTGAGCTGTGATTATACGGACTGTTTTAACATTTTAAAATACAACATACACACACTGGATAATAGACGAACCAAATTCGAGCTTTCTTATGTAACTAGAAAAAAGTATACGTTTCGTCTAACACCTTTGTCAGTACATATAACATAAATATATATAACTTACACCAGTATTAAAATTATATTTCAATTATTAAAACATAATATATCACGTAAAACATTTAGGTAAAGATAAACAGATAGGAAAAAAAGAACTTTGAAAGAGGATATAAGAAAAGAGATAAAGTATCGAAAGTTACAGTGAAAACCACAAAAGGTAAAGGATTCCACAGATATGTTAAATTGTGAATTTCGTTTAATCCATATTGAGCCTACGTACAAATCCGTGTAGAGCCTGTTATGGGTGTTGCTCGCATATAAAATAATATAGATATAGATATTTCACCTAGTGGTCATGTTCTCACGTGGCCGAGCAGTATGAGCGGTCAGCTGGGATACCAAGAGTGGCCTATTCGAACCTCAGGGAAGTGAAGTGAGGGGTTAACATTGCTTAAAGGAGACCGGAGTTCACCCAAAACTGATAAATAACTGACATTATTTGGTGTAAACCAAGTTGTCTGGGTACTGCGCCACACAATCCCCTCATTTAAGTCGTTTTTGCTCGCGGCTTTACCTGCAGACTGGCTTTCATTGTTTTAACATTATGTACAATAAATGTAATACAGAACGTAGGGCCAGATAATCTTATTCATATTTTAAAAAAGAGTATGTAATGTTAAAAAAAGTGTAAAAGAAACAGAAAAGTTGAATTCCATCCTTATAGTGTTTGATAAAAGAAATATCACGATCTATTTTTTTTTTTTTTTACCTTTTTCAATTTGGGGAAAATGAAATGCACGTAGAAAAACCTTTAATGACATGGATTGACTGTTGAAAATGTGAGAATTCGTTCATGTGTGTGTGTGGCGCAAAGTTGTAAAACAGGGCGTCATAGTGGCCGAGAAGCGAAGGATGAAGGAGACTACAAACAGAAGAGCCATTAACAGGAGAAAGGACAACAAATTTGGAAGCACAAAACTGGTGTGAAAAGGCTGTGGTGAAGACTGTCACTCAAGGAAATGCAACCCAACCCAAGAGTGATGTACCATCGTATCTCAAGACGGAAGGATACCAATATCACAGACTGTAGGGTTGATTTTCATTAAGGTTAACTGTTAAGTTCTCTGATGCACTAAATTACGTATTCCAAACATTTATACTAACTAGCCTTTTATATAATTGTTATTGTAGATTTTCTGGTTCTAGAAACCACCTTTTAACACCGATGTCGTTGTGTGTGATTTGATGTGACGTCGTTAGTTTGACCTCGACTACACCATAGCTGGACATAGATATGATATTATGTGAAAAAACAGCTAAATATTATTCTGATTTTACTTTATTCTAGGATTACATTACCACCGGAACTAATGAAGAAGTGTATGTATGCCGTAACACTTCATGTTTAGTATTCTAATAAATTGACAAATTCCGTGCGTTCATCGATGCGCTCACGTACTATTAACCGCACTTCATACTCTGTTCAAAACGTTCCACATCTAAAGTGCGCGGCATTTTCGCTCGAGACTTCACCTGTCAATTTCCGTCAACTTCAAATTCTCCTATCAAGTTACCAGTCCTCTAAGAATAGAGAGCACGCATTGATTTTCTCCCACTCGTGACCTTGGCGGAATAAGTACTTTGTGGTAAAGCAAAGTCTACGCGGTTATCGCAGTCCTTAAGGGTTGGTGGTATGTATTGTATATAGCGACGATGGCCCAACCGCCGTAAGCAAGACGCATAGGGCTCGTCTGTGTCACACATTGTGGCTCTTCTGTGTTCACATTGCGGCACGCGTATAATTTATGAAAGATGTATTACCAGAATAACTGAAAGATTTCCAAGTAAGATTTAAGACCCATTATGCTTAAAAGCGGCTTATAACATTCTATCTGTTTATCTATTTTCTATATCATTCGTCAGCAACTAGAGCAAGCAAGATGCAGTCTTGAACACTTGGACGAAATCTTACATTTTCAACAGTTAGATCTAATCGTAAACATGTCATTAAATGTTTTGCTACGTGCATTTCATATATTATATAGAAATGTGTGCATACCCACATTGCGCCGCACTGAGACGCACTATATAGAAGGAAAGGAAATATTGTTTCAAAACTACTACCATAATGCGCACTACGTTACTTTCCATCTTTCTCTGCACCATCTATGAGCTATTCTTCGGCGTCTGCTATGCCATGGGGCATATCTTCTTAGTTTCTTTATATTTTAAAGTCGTCTTAAGTTGCTACAGCTCTGGCCATCTCTGTTATAAAGAGTTTTTGTTAAGTCATGTCTAAATGGGTTTGAGGTTCACTCACCTTAAATACACTAACACATGTATGTACACTAATCTTGTGTCGATTATGAGAAAACGCTGTTGTTTTGTTTCTTTTTTTCTCGTTCTTCTTATAGTTCATCGATCTAAAATCGAAGATCTGTTTGAGAAAGAGTTAAATTCATGCTACACGGTTAGTTAATAAATGTAGCGTTGTCACAGGTAGAGTATGTAAAAGTATCGGCCTTGTTTATGTTTGGAAGTTGGAGAGTAGCTAATTTTTTATCAAATAAACATGTATTTCAAGAAACGCATGTTGTAAAAATCCCAGTGTCCCGAACTGTCCACATTGCATTCTAATCCACTAAACAGCAGTGCATCTTTTGAGCTCCTGACCCGAGCTGTATACCGCCGAAAGAGTCTTCTACGCTCTGACAATTTCGCTGTATGGTATTTCCGAAAAGATGCCACATGTTTCTCGGAAACTTGTCATGTATTTAATTTCGGTATATCCGTTCTCGGAATATGTATTTATGAATTATATGTAAGTTATAGCTTTATATTATATGTCCTTTTCTAAACTGCATTACACAAACATGTTGTTGTTTTTAGGTTGGCTCTCATATAATAAATCAACATACTTTAAATTCCCGCTGCGTATTATTTGCATATTTATCTATTATATTAAATTACATAATTTATGTTCATGTATGTGTGTGTAATGAAATAAAAATGAGTGTGATTTATAAAGTATTAATAGCTTTTTTTTTTTTTTACAAAAGAGCCGTCATTTTTACTACATTTACAACACTTCAGAAATGAACGCCACTCACAGAAAAATTTGAAACATTCGTTACCAAAACGTCTCTTGGCGTTAAGAGCTGACTGCAGTTAACTCTATAAAATAACCCTCACTCAGAATTCACAACACAGATCTCCATTAAGACAAAAGTGAAAGGTCCAACATGCACGGACCTCTTTCAAACGATAGACCAAACATCGAGTAGACGGGGAGATAACCATCAAGTCATTTATCGGTGTGGGTTACCTCCAGTGTTCAGAGACTTGTCGGGCTAAATTAACGATATCTATTTGGGCTAAAACGTTCCATGCCGTGATCTCAAAACGGTAATCATAAAAGAGATAAGACTGAGACGGGGTCAAAAAATTTGTTAGGAAAAAATCATTTTCTAATTTTGGTTTGACTTGAAATTCAAGAGATTTATTCTTTGCTTTAAAAAAAAATAATAATAAAAAATAAACAGTATCTTGCTTTCAGCGGTGTGTGATTAGTGGTTTAAAAACTCACAGATGCATTCAAACACCATTCAATGGTCGCTTTGATCCCCATATGTTCGGTATCAAGTTTGATGGTGACAACGGAGGCTAACTAAAATGTAGGATATCCTCCCCCCTCCCCCTAAAAGTGAGGTTAAGTAAGGGTGAGTGTTGAGGTCACGGTATAAAGAAAACTTACGTATATACGAGTGGACCAACACCACCCAGCCCCACCCCATCACGTCTTGATGCCAGTGTTTCCCAAGTCTAGAGAACTCATCTAGAACCATGCAATAAAAAGACTTGGTTTACGAGGTTGTGGATCTTATGTTCAAGAGTCGGGGATTACTTTTAGCAGAGAAGAAAGAAATCTAACGTATAAAATGTGAGAAAAAATGTTTTCAGATCATGGGTTGAGGTGGTAGAGCGGCAGCGCACTCGGTTGTAGTACCGAGTTCGAGCCTCGGTGAAAGCAGCATGTTGTTCCTGTACTAAGGGCATCCCTGAGTCCACCCTGCCCGGAATGGGTACCTGAAATTAGTTATGGAAGTAAGAGAGAGCCTCTTATAACAAGAACATTATAAACTTTGTACGTATCTTTTTTAAAAAAATACTAAGTGGGCACAAAAGCTTCCTTTGATCTGTGCGACCGCGTAGTTATTTAACTGGCGCCGCGTAGTAAATAAGAATTGCCGGGTAAAAATGTGTCGATAGTATTGCCCAAAAAATGTTTGCTGAGCAACTTTTGCTCACGAGTTGATGTTTTTTCCCCACTAACCAACGAACCTACAATAGAACATTGCTGGGAACTTTTGTGTTGCGAGAGTCCCTATTTCGAAACTCAGATGCGGCAGAGATTTTATCTCATGGTTAAAATGACCTTGAGTCACTCAAGCCCTAATAGGGACCTGACATTAGTTAGGTTCAATCAAACGTTCTTGAGCATTGTGCTAATTTAATTGTGTTCTCTTGTTGACAGCTTCAAGCTCTTTAAAAAAACACACACACACACACACACACAAAACAACAAAGTTGATTGTGAACTTTTTTTAAGTAATGACCATCAAATTACACCACCTACTTAAATCATCACTCTATCGCTACTCAAAGGTTATCGATTAGAAACAAGCCGCCAACTCATTGCGCTGTAGACATGGCCATGAACGGCGAGTTTTTACATGCAAATTTTGCTTCTGAAACGTTTTTCCTGAACGCTGCATCCATTGAGTTAAAAGAGCCCCAATCCCTTTGTGTCGGCGAACAATGTGTCTCAAACTCGCGATGTGACAAGTCAAACAATGGATGTTTATTTTTGAACAATGTGCCGCCCGCCACAAATAGGCCCAGTGTTAGCTGTAGTGTGATGACACAACAGACCACTTAACATAGACGTAATTAGCCCGTTTGAAGGACACGCGAAGAGAAGACGCATATTAAGAAATCAATAATATATTGTTTTTACTGCTGGGATCGATAAGATAAAAAAACACAACATTTTTCCTTTTTTCCCCGCAATTTGTATGGAAAGAGGAATAAATACAAAGGTTTATTAGAGTTCTAAGAGACTAAAAAAAGTATAAATAGCCAATGGAACAGTAAATTCCTATTGAGTAACACGTAGATAAAAGAACGTGGTCATAAACAAAATAGACCGCAAACTATGTTTAATACTCCGGCAGACGAAAGTTTATATTCAAAGCACCAATAGAACGTGTACAACACAAAATTTAAAAAAAAACAACAACAACAATAAAACAAAAAAAACACACAAAATGATAAGTTGAATAAGTAGCTTTAAGGATAAGTAATTCATTTGTTTGTTTGTTTTTTAATCAGGAGGAAATAAATATCGAAAATAATTTTCTAAGGAGTTTTTCATAACTCCAATCAACGCTATAGATCACTGTTAATCTGCGGGAGAGAAACAAATGTCTTTTTCATGGTTTGAAGTTTGAATTGTAATTGTATGTAAGGCGCTACACGACAGCGTTGAAGGTGAATTACCTATCAGGATCAAGCCGGTCAGTTGCAGCTATCTGTCGTTTCGTCTGCGTTCAATCAAACAACACTGAAGTCTAATGAGAGAAGAGGTGGTCACGGTCTCTTTCGATGTATGATTTTTAAAATTAAAGCCTTTGTTACCTGATATCATAACGGCTATATTTCTGCCTTTATCTTAGAAAATACTTATTATATTCGCGCTAATTTACGTATTTATAACGTTGAAGATGATTTTTGTGTTGTTTTTTTTTTCATATATGAAGGAATTTTCAAATCACTTATGATAAAAAATATATAAACTTCAACGTCTTTTCTGTTGTCGTCTTTTTCTCTCTATCTCAGTCTGTCGTGGTTGCCACCCTCGCCCCCCAGGTAAAAACAAAAGTAAAACATTACTTATTCCCAGTGATCCTATTGTACTAAAGTTTCTGCATAGACTTGTGTCACCTAGCAATACATTGTGTCGAAATTTCAGATCGATCGAATGAACCTTAATTAAATAATTGAATTTATTTTTTATCTCTAGGTATCTCTTTGTATCTTGTGTAGCCGCCTGCTATAGCTGACCTCCACGGGTCACTGGAGATTAATTCTAGCCCTCGATGTCACAAGGGTATACCGCGTGGTGCGTATTATATTGAACATAATCAATACTTTCAGTTTTGTCTCATATATATATATAAGGGATTTTTAGTACAAAACTTTGCTTTTACAGATTGTTAAGTTAAAACTATATTTCCTGCTGAATAATTTAGCAAAGGAACCGTGGATGGGACTGTAATGAATAGTGTTCAAAATCATGCCGTGAAAATGTGAAACATATTCCAAACCAGCCTCAGAAGAGATGACAGTTATTGATTTTTGATATCCTATCTGTTGTTGGCACATACAGGGAAGGAGAAGGCTAGATGAAGGGGAAATATTTCTGATGTTATTTATAAAAGAGGCTCCTTCTACACAGAGGTTGGTTAGAGATGTATTATTGTTATTGACATATAAGTTCGCGGAGAGATGCGGCTATTTTCACGGACAGGCGGCTTTTGTCTAAGATTAGGGCAGCTATTGTCATAGACAGATGTCCGAGAAAAGGGCAGCTATTGTCACAGATAAAGGCAGGCACTCTCACAAAAAAATAAGACCGGATTGCTGTCACAATGTTGAGTTTCGGGCTCTGTCAGCGCGGCTGAAAACGATGACATAATATATGTGATATTTTCATCAAAAATAGCCTCGAACACAATCCCCCGACCCAACAAACAAAAATCGTTCGAGATAATAGCTCAGTGACGCATGTTGATGGATATCCTGTAGGATATAAGACGAGAGAATGGGGAAAATATTTATTAGCATAAAACGCGATAACCCAACAAGTAAATGACACGTGATGGGACCTGCAGGACGCGGTATTTCTGTACAAGTAAGAAATTCCACGATACAGAAGGTTGGGGGTGGGGGACACCGCTGGGATGATTGGCGTATGCGGTCAGGGTTTGATGTCTTGGAATTGAGGGGGAAAACAGAAATGTGTTTTTTAATTAAAAAAAAACATATCCGACGTACATGGGGGAAAGTATGGCATGGAATAAAGAGTTAAAAGGGGACGGAATTAGGTGTGAGTGCTCTCTCTTTTCTGCTCTAGACGTCATGAACTTGTGCACTGAGCTGATGTTATGTCTGTAACCTAGGCGACGAGTAATGTGTTGTCTGTAACCTAGGCGACGAGTGATATGTTGACTGTAACCTAGGCGACGAGTGATGTGTTGTCTGTAACCTAGGCGACGAGTGATATGTTGACTGTAACCTAGGCGACCAGAGATATGTTGTCTGTAACCTAGGCGACGAGTTATGTGTTGTAATAAAATGAAAGTTGAAGCGCAGCTTTTTCTGTTTAAAATTCCAGATGAGTGATGTCCTTTTACCGTGATGTTGTCTTGACAAAACAAAAACATAACGGTCCATTTTGAGCAATTTTTCTTTGTATAGAAGACGCGCCTGTAATAGAAAAGATAAGGGATACTAGAAAACAATGATCTGCCCCACAAAAATAAAAAACTTTGCTATCTACTTACTGAACAACTTGGGGGCTAGGGGGATATGAGAGTCAATACTTATTTACTGCAAATTTAAAAAAAAAAAAAATTTCATAAAGATAATCGCACGATCCTAGCACGTTTAAATACAACGACGGCTAAATCTGCAAAATGTTCCATTACAATTCACTACCCTGATCTTGTTTTTATATGAATATATATCAATGTCACCCTTGCTGTAAATAATATTTTTTTCCATTTTGTATATTTTTCTCTTTAAGTTAAAAAACAACAACACTTGCCAGCAAAACCTGGCATGGATTTTCCTCATTTGTCTACGTGCATCGCCGAGGCAAGTTATTAATTTTCTGAAATTTCAAGACACCCCCACCCCCCAAAAAATTGATTAAATAAATAAATAAATAATAATAATAAAATTATATTAATAAAAAATAAAACAAAATAAAACAAAAAATTAAAATAAAATAAAATAGAAATTAATCTACGTCTTGCCTGAACAATCTATCTCCGAAGACAAAAAAAGCAGGTCTACCATTTATTTAATCCGCAGACAACAATGAAATCTCATTCTTTTCTTGATGTCTTATTATTGTGTGACTCCATGGATGATTCAGATAAATGCCACCAATATTTCCACAAACGTGTTTAGGTTGTTGTTTTTTTTCTCTTCCCCGTCTTATAGTTTTCATCTCGTGCTTATCAATCTTCTCACACACGTGCGGGAGTTCTTCCGCGGCAGATGTAACCTGACTCTAAAGGCACTTGGCCTTTTACAATGGCAATACGACTTGTGCTTCTTGCACCGTTTCACAATTCTAACGATATGAACCGATGGGGAAATTTCGACGCTGGTATCCGACGAACTTTGTCTGAAGTCTAAATCTAATATTCGATTAGATAATTTTAACGCGAGTACCCGATGAAGGAATGTAAACTCTTCTACTCGACGAGCTAATACTAAATTAAATCTAGTACCCGATGAGGTTATTTGACGCTAGTAAACGATGAGGTCATTTAACGATGTGTTATTTTAACGGGTTTGTCCGATGATGTAATTTTAACGCTATCAGGGAATGCCGTTTGGTAGAAAAGCGTTTTACGCAAGATGTGTTGCTTTAGGAAAAAAAAGCTTGAAAAAGATCAATATATAATGATGACATGAGTAATTCTGATAATAATTAGGGCTGCGGAATTAAAAAAATAATTAAGTGGATTAATCGTTAAAATTTGTAATCGATTAAAATTAATGTTGTCGATTAAAAATCGATACAAAATTATATAAAATATTTTAAATATTTATTTGCCAATTTATTATTAATTTATATTTTTTTGTCAATAACGTACCCTTTCCTTGTATTATTATCATGTATCTAGACATGCATACGTAAACAAAGATGTTGTTTTTCCTTATTTATTATCTCTTGCATAGCAGAACGAATTCGCTGTGTTGCGACACAAAATTTGGGAGCCATGGAATTACCGTGATTCAAACGATTTCGCGAAATAATGAAAATCGACTCAACGAAAATCACAATTAATCGAAATTAATCGATTAATTTGCCTTCGATTAATCGAACAAAATATTAATCCGTACAAGCCCTCAAAATAATATGTGTCTTTTTGTTTATTAAATGTGTTAGAATTTCGGTTTTGTTGTGTATTGGGTATTTGCATATATTGTATTAAGATGCCTCTGCGCACAGGCAAAATAATGTTGAAGAGCTTTCATGACTACAGAAAAGAGCATTGATTGTATCTCCACGATAGTCGGAAACAACGAAGAAATCATTTTCTTTCATGGTAATATTGACGCCATTTATTAAGTATCGATATTGAGCCTTTTGTTAGTATCGATACCAGAAATCGCTTTGACAGATAACGCTTCAGGCACAAGACATTTGTCTTAGAGAGCTTTTTATTTTTATTACGTAGCAGCAGACACACACAAACACACATACAAACACACACACACACAAACACACACACAAACAGACACAAAACACGACTGCATCTCGGCTACTGACTAAATCGTAAATACTCTATTTCTAACCGAGACTAGACCAGATTTCTTAGCCCTTCCTGACAGACACGAGCTTACTGTCAATCATTATTTCTATAAATAGCTTGATCTCATGGCATTAAAAAATGAAATGGAGAAGGGGTTGGTGGTGGTTGTATTAAATTTAGAATGTTGTGATCTTTGAGTTAAGTAAATGTCAACAGATGAAATAATTTCGCTTACGTCTGAACGATATGACAGCATCACGGTTTATTTTTTTGAAACGCAAATATCTTGGTGAAGAATAAATAGCCTTAGATGTTTTACATCATCGGCTCCTATTCGGTCGAGCCGCATGCGGACTCGGCTGGCGTACGGATGGTCACGTGTTTTATTTTTAAAGTCCGTGAAGGAAGGGAGTTGCTCCCAGGGCCAAATGTGTCAAGGAGACTACCAAGCTTTGAATAGGTACCTGCTATGGCTGATTAAGGGGGGGGGGCTGAACGAGCGATAGCCAGGGGCCCCCGACGGTTTGGGGGCCCCAAACTTGTTATATTTTATAATAAAAGTGTAAAAATGTTTGCACTAACCCTTAAAATATAATAAATTAAATACATTTACAAATTTTATCTATTAAACTGATCATTATTCAGACCCGATAGTTTTAATAATCGAAAAGCTTGATTTGATTGGCTCACTTATATTAGACTTCTATTAGCCGCTACTGCTAGCAATCATTTTATTTTAAGGTACGCTGGCCGGATAGGGCCCCCGTTTGATTGCAGCCCGGGGCCCCGTCCAGTCTTAATCCGCCCTTGGGTACCTGGCACTGGTTAGGAAAACACAGGCGGCTGGGAATTGTGTAGAACCCCGATCACCGTGGCATGTGAACGATGCGTCACTTTTCCACGGATCAGCATGGTACGTGGACGCAATAATCTACTGAACTGATTCTAAAACGTTTTAGTATGGCGGACCGGCAGGAGATTTTCAATTTGGCACCAGGGACCGGTGAATAATTTTAACTGTGTTGACGTGGTAGCGAAAAAGTAATCATTAGATTTCATTTTTTTTCTTCATTTTTTGTGCTTGTTGACGAAACATGATCATATCCTATGGGATAAGTATTAATGGTTGAAAATAGGGAGTAATAATTATATTTTTCTACTCTTTCTTCATAATTTCTGCGGACCAGCAGTGGATGGCCGACGAACCGGCATCCGTCCGCTGACCATCACTTTGAGAAGCATCGATCTACTGTATAGAAAATGAGTCTGTCGAGAAAAGACAAGAAAAGAATAGCAATCGGCTGTTGGTAATATTGAAAATAAATTAAAATATTGAGAGTTAAGAAATTCTGTTTGAGATTTCCAACTTTTCTTTAATTTCAGAAAAGGTTTAGATTCTTATGAATCTGTGTTTTTCTTTACGGTCGGCAAGATTCTATTGGCTGTGCGGGTTTTATGTCAATGTTTTCTTTGAAACACGATATACCAGCAAAAATAGTTGAACCCGGTAGGTCACCGAGATTATTATAACATGCCCTAGAATCGATATGATGTCATCATCAACACTTTACCCGTACCGTTACGATACCTTTTTTGTACTTAGTATTTGGAATGGTTTTAAAAAATGTAATACATTTGCCTTTAACAGCAAACCATAAAGAACAACAAAAATGTAAAGAGAAATATTTTTAGTTAATGTTTTGAACATATTCTTATAGACCGAAATCTAATACACAATATTATAAGGAGAACCCTGTTTTTTTTCTTGAATACGGAATCGGCAAAGTGTTTTTATTCTTATGTCTGTCTGAGGGTTGTAAAAGATTATCTTTTTGTCGTATTTCCAAGTTAGAATTAATTGACTTATGCATGTTTACTATTTTGCTCTTTATTTATTCTATCCTCTAAAGTTTCAAGGGTTAATGAGTTAACCAAAGAAGTAACTATCGTCAGTTAACGGAATTTGTTTACATCAAGTCTTTCATAGCCATCTTAGAGCGTTTGGGTTTAAACAGACAAGACATCACAACATGAATATCAAGTCTGTCACAGAAACTCTCACGCTGGAAGAGAATAGCATTAGAAATTATCATGAAATAAAAGACATATAATAAAATCGGCCGATTTTGATTAAAGATACCATTTTCCTCATATTATTTAAACCAGACCTCCCCGCCCGTCATTGCCTAACGCACTAGATCGCTCCATAAAGTAGTGTTTCAATACATAAATATATATATATATATATATATATACACATACATACATATATACACACACATACATGAACATATATACATATATTATAGCTGGTAACCATTAATTTAAATTTAAAGGTAAACTTTTGAAAAATTAAGGATTTATTTCAGGAATTAATTGTTAATTCGATTAAAGCCAAACGCCTCATAGGAAGTTACAAAACAGGTAATGGCATTTTTGTTTTATTTAGTTATTTCCCTTGTCTCAAAGACATTGAAAAATAATATTTTGAAATTTTTTAGCTGCTATGGTATCTTGCACTATGATCCTCAGCGATACAGATTCTACGATCTGGACTTTTATATTGTTTATTAAATTTTTTAAAAATAAATTGAAAAAAAAATATTT
>MUZC01000210.1:429735-451980 GCA_002072015.1 Radix auricularia
ACAACATTTTAATTAGACTAGTTTACAACTACAAGACACAACGGAATAAAACACAACATTTTAATTAGACTAGTTTACAACTACAAGACACAACGGAATAAAACACAACATTTTAATTAGACTAGTTTACAACTACAAGACACAACGGAATAAAACACAACATTTTAATTAGACTAGTTTACAACTACAAGTCACAACGGAATAAAACTAAAATGTTTAGAAAAATAAAGTTAAACATTTTTTGCTTATGAACATGTTTCTAATTTATAACTTTAAAAGTTTACTCTAAACAGAAAAGAGATTATTCATTTTGAGGTTTCCACAACATTTTTTGTCAAGTGTTAAATTTTAATTTTTTAAAATCAATTTCAAATTGATAGCCTTAATTTTCTTTTAGAAATTCTCTTTTTGTTTGCATATTTTAAAAAAAAGTTTTAGAATTGAACAGCAGCCAATATCCTAATTTCCTTAACACGGCTGTTTGTGTTAAATTTACCTAGGAAATTATATTTGAGATTGGCTGCTGGTTGATGTAATTAAAAAAAAATTTTGAATAATTTTTTAAAAATTACATTTATTCTATAGATAGATTATTCCTCTGTTTTTTTTTTTTTTTTAGTTCTCATAACTTTTTTTTATCGAGGTCGTAGAGGATTCTAATGAATATTCTCGGGCTTAATAGACACTGGCGGGGCCCATCCCTCTCCATGTCAGCGGAGGACTTTCTAAGCGTTAGTCATTGCACAACATTTTTATAGTGGCTTTTCGTGGGCTTGAACCCACGCCCCTCAGCTTGTGAGGCTAGCGCACTATTGACTTTGCTACCCAGCCGTATCTTACATATTTTAGTTTTTATTGCAATCTTTACCCTAACAATATCATGGTTGGACAGTCCAGGGATTATTTCGTAGTCTATCACTAGCTAAGGTCTGTTTGCTCAAATCGACCCTTTTGTTTTAATTTTCCTTGTGGGCTTTTTATTATTTGTTCTAGGTTTATGGTGTTGATAGGATCTATAAAGTGTTTATTTATTTCTTTATTATTTTGTTGGCTATTCATTGATTTATATTCTCAAGATTGAAGTCACCAATAATCCAAAGTATAGCATTTTTTATTATTTTCTTTTATGAATGTTAATGTAATTACAAAGATTCTTCATAATTTCTAGGTTTGTTTTCTGTGGTCTATACACGCTTACTACTTGCAGGCTGGTTCATGTCGTTTATTAGTGTCCTGTCATAGTCATGGGTACCATTAATCAAGATTATAAACAATTGTAACTCAAACATGGGAAATAACTTATATTCATCTGGATGTGCCAGTTTCTGGGATTTGTTAGATATCAAATCCTATCAGTTTTTCCGACCCTCCTTTTTGATCACCTTTTTACAACAGAGCCACACAGCAAAAAGAATATTTTATAAGTTAAAAATAACTAACTATATCCAAAGTACTGATTCTAGATAACTATGGTTAAAAGCTAATCAATATTTAAGGTACAAACATATTAGGAGCTAACACACAGTGACGTCACTTGGGGTGGGAGCGGTGGAGGTAGGCCGCCCCCGGGTGACACCAACCCTTGTGACGCCTCTGCTAACACATTCAAATTTTCACCTTTATTTATACATTAATAAAAAGAAATAAATGATTCCACATTAAAGTTAACTAAAGAGTTTCAAGTTGATTTTTTCAAATTTAAGTCTACCATGTTTAATTAAGTTTAATTTATACATTAATAAAAAGAAATAAACGATTCCACATTAAAGTTAACTAAAGAGTTTCAAATTGATTTTTTCAAATTTAAGTCTATCATGTTTAATTAAGTCTAATTTATAAGCAAGGCTCTTTGGCATGTAATGTTGAAACTCACAATATTAAAATCTTTATATTTGCAGATAACAGATGGACCAAACTCAAAACTCCTGTGTGGTCAAGGTCTTCCCCAGCCATTTCGTTCATCTAACAATACACTAAAAATCAATTTTATTACAAATGAGGATTTTGCCTTTAATGGCTTTAGACTTGAATGGAAAAAAGATGGTAATTCCATTTCTTCAATTTCAAAAGTATTTACCTCAGGATAACTCAGTATGAAGTCTTGGTCATAAATATAATTCTAAAAATAGAATACCGTGAGGGCATCTATAAATAACTTCACGTGCCCTACTTGGTGGGGGGGGGGGTGTCACACTTTTGTAACTATATGTGATGAAAGGATGTCACATAAAAATGTGCAACTTGTAATACAAGTTCCACATACTTGTAATACAAGTTCCGCATATTTGTAATACAAGTTCCGCATACTTGTAATACAAGTTCCGCATACTTGTAATACAAGTTCCGCATACTTGTAATACAAGTTCCGCATACTTGTAATACCAGTTCCACATACTTGTAATACAAGTTCCATATACTTGTAATACAAGTTCCGCATACTTGTAATACAAGTTCCACATAGTTGTAATATATTAATAAAAATTTGATTATATCAAGTTTCAATAGTTTAGACCCCAATTTATCATGAGTTAGAAAAAAAAAAGAAACATAACAGTGACAAAATCAGACGAACAAAACATTACTTGTGGGAAAAAAACGAAGTTTCAATATATTTTCTGCTCAATCTATAAATTCTTAATTTATTTTGTGTTTTTTTAAACGTTTAAATAAATTGTTGACTCACAACATGTCAGTAGTTTATTCCTTAACACCTAAGAAAATTTCTGGTGTCACTTTTGTCTATTAGCCTTAACACCTAAGAAAATGTGTGATGTCACTTTTGTCTATTAGCCTTAACACCTAAGAAATATTTGATGTCACTTTTGTCTATTAGCCTTAACACCTAAGAAAATTTCTGATGTCACTTTTGTCTATTAGCCTTAACACCTAAGAAAATGTCTGATGTCACTTTTGTCTATTAGCCTTAACACCTAAGAAAATTTATGATGTCGCTTTTGTCTATTAGCCTTAACACCTAAGAAAATTTCTGATGTCGCTTTTGTCTATTAGCCAACTCATATTTGTTTAGGCATTTTTACCTCATGTAGAAGAGAAATAAATGAATGCTGAATTCTTGTGAACAGGATGTGGTGGAAAGCTCACTAGAAACAGTGGAGGATTTACAAGTCCAGGTTATCCAAGTCATTATCCTCACCACGTAATCTGCACCTGGGAAATTGAAGTGGAACTTGGCATGTCTGTAGAGTTGAAACTCCATACCTTTGATCTTGAAAATTCCGCCGATTGTATCCACGATGTCTTTGAGGTAGTTTTGATGCAAATTATCACCCTGTTCCTTTTAATACTATTTTAAAAAAGCAATGGATTACTTAGTGTCATATATTGATTGAATCTTGTTTCCTTTATTGAAACACTTACTCTCTTCTTTCTTATCCTTGTAACCAAACACTTATCTTAGATATACAGACGCTCCTTCTATGCAGAAGATAATTGCGTCCACAGACCATGAGAGATGATCTGTGGGCAAGTGATGCAGCGGTCACAGGCCACGGCTATAGGGGTTCCACGCATTACCCCAGCCGCCTAACTATTGTCAGAGCTGGGTGACTCCTCAGGTCCTGGGAACAAATCCTCGCCTTCGCGTGGATTCGAACTCTTGACCATCGGTACAACAGTCGAGCATGAAAAAAGTAGTTTTGAAAAATATATTTTAAAAATGTTTTATTACTTTGCTAATAAATTTTTTAATAGGTCTACGCCGGAAGTGACAGGGAAGGTTTCCTATTAGGCAAAATTTGTCACAAACAAAATACTTACCAAGTAATGACAGCATCAGGCAATACCATGTTTGTTTACTTTGAAAGTGATGTGTCAGTTCATGGGACGGGCTTTAATGCCACATACAAGGGAACACCAAACGGTAGGTTTATTTTTAAGATTTCATTCCGCTTGTAGGACTTCTTTTTTTTAAAAACAACATTGTTAACTTACATGAAGATTAGAGCCAAAACATTTAGGAAATTAACAATTGAATGTTCAGTATGTATTAACATGTGAATGTTCAGTTTTTACTAACATGTAAATGTCCTCTGCAGATACACGCATTCTCTGTGTTCCTAAGATAAGAACTAAATCTTTTGGCGAAAGGTCATTCTCCTTTTGTGCAGCCAAACAATGGAATTCTCTTCCATTACACATTCGTAGCATTTCAACTGCTAAGTCATTTAAGACTGCACTTAAGACACATCTCTTTAAAATTTATTTTCAAAAATAATAAAACCACATTTCTGTAATTGATTAGCGTAGCTGATGTATTGAGTATACCGTATTGTTATTTATGTAGTTAATATGCTATGAATGTTTCTTTTTATTTATATATGTATTTTTGTTTCCATGTAAAGCGCTGTGAGCCTGGCTCCTTGCTGGGATACAGCGCTATATAAATCATCATTTTATTATTATTATTATTAACAAATGAATGTTCAGTTTGTATTAACATGTGAATGTTCAGTATGTATTAACATGTGAATGTTCAGTATGTATTAACAAATGAATGTTCAGTTTTTACTAACATGTAAATGTTCAGTATGTATTAACAAATGAATGTTCAGTTTGTATTAACATGTGAATGTTCAGTATGTATTGACAAATAAATTTTCAGTATGTATTAACATGTGAATGTTCAGTATGTATTAATAAATAAATGTTCAGTATGTATTAACAAATAAATGTTCAGTTTGTATTAACATGTGAATGTTCAGTATGTATTAACATGTGAATGTTCAGTTTGAAATTAACAAATGAATGTTCAGTTTGTATTAACATGTGAATGTTCAGTATGTAAAACTTCCATTTTCCAGGCTGTGGTGGTAACTACTCTTTAAGAAGTGGCTTTATTTCTTCCAAGAACTTTCCAGAACCTTATGACCACAACTCTGTATGTGAGTGGCTCATCACTGTGGAACCATCCCATGTTGTGGCCTTGACATTCTTGAATTTTGGCCTGGAAGCGTACAACTGCACATATGACTATGTGGATGTAAGTGCAAAATGATTTTAATTTTAAGATATTTTTATGATTACACATGCATTAATTCTTTTTTTACTTATCTTATCCTATTCTTACAGACATCCCTTCTATACAGAAGATTATTGCATCCTATGCTTATCTATGTTTTTGTACTTAGTCCTGCATTCTTATTAGAGTTTTAAATGTTGATAAAGTGATGGCTTACCTGGTTTCTGCAGGCAACCCATTCCATGCCCGAATACGGGACGGGAAGGAAGAAAACTTGTATGTGTTTGTTCTTGTATACGGAACAAGAAAGTTTTTGTTTTTTTATTTAGCTGAGGGTTTTATTAAGTTATCTTTGTGTAGCATATCTAAATTAGAATGATTGCTTCATGTATCATTACCACTTTACTCTTGGTTCTTCTATCCTCTAGTGTTTCAAGATTTAATGATTGAACTAATGGTGTTATTCTTGTCAGTTATGAATATTCTCCTGTAATGAAACTGGGAGCTCTTTTTTAATCTTTCTAGCTTTTCAATGTTTTTACAACTTGGTGGGCTTAGCTACAATTGCCTGTAATATTTGTAGTCAAATTGTGGTTTAAGAAAAAAGTTTTTTTCTTTCTTCCTGAAAAATTTTACTTAGAAAAAAATTAAGAATGGTATCCAATACTAACTAAAAGAAGTGATTCTCGGATTCACCTGCAGCAACTAATACTGACACTTGTATAATGTATGTGAAAGATAAGAGCAGTGAATTAATTTTACCAGTAACAATTCAAATCTTAATTATCAAAAATGACAATCAGCTGGTTTAGCTAGGTACATATCAATCACCTAGTACAGACTTGGACACTGAGCAATCACACGGCTCAGCTTGGAGAGACCGAGCACGTACAGACGTAGTTAGAATGTTTCTCTAGTTAGTGCAAGCCTCCCACCCTGTTCATCCAGCCCTTTGCAAAGGAGTGCACTAGAAGAGAGGCTACTGCAGGACACCAAAGAGAAGCTACTGCAGGACACCAAAGAGAGGCTACTGCAGGACACCAAAGAGAGGCTACTGCAGGACACCAAAGAGAGGCTACTACATGACACCAAAGAGAGGCTACTGCAGGACACCAAAGAGAGGCTACTGCAGGACACCAAAGAAATTCAAGTTTAATTTGCACAGCTGACTAATAGTCTCCCAAGCAAGACACATTAGGGGAAGCAATGATGGGAAAAATCCTCCATTTAGACAAATTTGTAAGGCTCTGCTTAACATTTAGCAGCCAAAGCCTTTAGAGCGTGGTGTTAAACCTTACTATCTTAGATATACAGACGCTCCTTCTATGCAGAAGATAATTGCGTCCACAGACCATGAGATATGATCTGTTGGCAAGTGATGCAGCGGTCACAGGCCACGGCTATGGGGGTTCCACGCATTACCCCAGCCGCCTAACTATTGTCTAGTTAGGTACCCATTCGGAGCTGGGTGACTCGGGGACTCCTCAGGCCCCGAGATCAAATCCTCACCTTCGTGTGGATTTGAACTCGTGACCATCGGTATGACAGGAAAGATTAAACTAGTGTCTGAGGCCACAAAAAAGCTTTGGTGATATACCTTCATCATAACACTTTGAGAGAGAGAGAGAGATAGAAGAACTGTTATGTAAAAGATTACAAGTATTTTAAATGTTGTGGCTCCGTGAGAAAAAACTATAGCTCACTCGTGTATTAAAGAATGATCTTTAAAGTTAACTATCCTCTAATTTAGACAAATAATTTAAACTGTAAATTTAGGGCTGAGGAAATTGACGATTAATTTTTTGATTAAATGCTAAAAAATGATAACAATTAAATTATTTTTTTATTTTTAAAGATTTATCGACCCATCAGTTACAAGTTATTAGAAGTCAAAAAGAGAACAAAAAATTATTAAAAATACAGGCAACAAAAATAGTAAATGAACTGACGATTACATGAACATTTTGGTTTTAAACTATTGCCCATAAAGGAGACATTCGAATGTTATTTAGATTTTTAACAAGAATGTTTAATAAGTGTAACTATGAGTTCATAAATTTTAATTTTCGGTTTTAATGATAAATTAATTGTTAATTAGTAAAGTAGTAATTATACATAAGGCAATTAGTTCTAATTTAGAAATACAACACAAAGATAACTTAATACAACCCTAAAATATACATAAAGATAAAAACACCTTTCTTAATCCATATGCAAGAACTAACACACACAAGTTTTCTTTCTTTCTGTCCAGTATTTGGGCGTGGAATGGGTTTCCTGAAGAAACCAGGAAAGCCAACACTTTATCATCAATAAAAATTTTAGTAAGAATACAGGACTAAACACAAACCATAGAAATACGTAGGACGCAATAATCTTCTGTACAGAAGGAGCGTCTGTAACATATAAGATAAGAAATGATAAGACATTTTATTTCATGTTAACATTTTTATTTTCTGTTCGGCAAAGTAGGTCATTTTGAACTTCAACAATTTCCAGCCTATCCATTGATTTATAAAACATTTCTAATTTACCAAAAATCAAGTTGATTAATCTTGACGCACATGGGATGCTGTTATATTCATATTACATCTCACAACAAAGTTAAAACACTACAAAATTTACAAATCTAACTCCTCCCACATTGCGCCAAATGTTTTAAAATTCATTTTCATAAATTGTATTCATTTTTCGAAAAAGGTTTATGATGGCAACAGCACAGATGCGACAAGTTTGGGTCACTTCTGCGGCACCGAAATCCCACCACCACTCAGATCAGTAGGAAATCAAATGTTTATTGAAATGGTTGCTGATGTATCAGAAAATGGTCTAGGGTTCAAAGCTAAATATGAAACAGGTAGAGTCGATATTAATGAAGTAAAGTCGTTTTGTTCATTTTTCTGATTTTTTTTTTTTAAGGCAGCATCTATTATCATTTTTAATAATATTTATTGTTTATGAACTACAATTTAATTTTGCTAAAATAATATTTCAATATTGCACTTTTTTTAGGTTGCGGAGGTGATTTGAATGCTGATGTCGATGGCGCAATATCATCACCATTATATCCTTATAGTATTGATCCTGATTCTGAATGTGTGTGGATTATCTCTTCCAGTAGCAACAGTATGTGCCCGTTGTCGATTAAAAGAACATTTCTTTTTTTTTTAAATTTTAGTGTGCCATGTTCTAATGGCAGGACATTAGAAATTTGTGTGTGCCATGTTCTAATGGCAGGGCATTAGAAATTTTTGCCTGCCATGTTCTAATGGTAGGGCATTAGAAATTTTTGTGTGCCATGTCCTATGGCAGGGCATTAGAAATTCAAATATATCTGGAGTTGTTTTTTTAATGT
Source organism: Radix auricularia (assembly GCA_002072015.1). NCBI lineage: Eukaryota > Metazoa > Mollusca > Gastropoda > Lymnaeidae > Radix > Radix auricularia. The sequence goes on from MUZC01000210.1 coordinate 438,069, forward strand.
TACACACTTAAGTTGTTTACACGCACTTTAAATTTTTTAGGTAATATATCTGGCCGGCATGTTTCTGAGGAATAGATTTTTGGGGAAAGGTGGTCATTATGGGCTGATCTTGTTAGATGTTTCCAGTTATTTTCACTATAGTATGTAGAGAGTTCTGAGAAATTTTTTTATAATTCATATAGAGTTCATAGAATAATCTTTACTTTCATTTTACATCTCAATGAACAAAGATTTTTTTACTTAAGAAAAATTTTTTATTTACATTTACAGCTAACCGCGTGACCTTACATTTCACATCAATGAACATTGAAGACAACTTCAACTGTAGTTCAGCCTGGGTAACTGTTACTGATGGGAGAGATGCTTTAGTACTAGCTGATGGTGAACTAGAAAATAGATACTGTGGTTCATCACTACCAGCATCTATAACTTCACGTGGTTCAGCTTTGCGAGTGCATTTTAAATCAAGCCACTTTGGAATGGGCAAAGGTTTCCGAGCGGTTTATTCATCATCATTCAGCTGTAAGTTGACAATGTTACTGCTTTAAAAAAAAATAATAATCACTGGTTAGAAATACTGAATATGAGGAACTTTGGCTTTTGTTGCCAGAGATATTTATTGCAGTGGATACATGTCATTGTCATACAAACAGGGTATGTCAGGGCCTGAAAAGATATTTATTGCAGTGGATACATTTATTGCAGTGGATACATGTCATTGTCATACAAACAGGGTATGTCAGGGCCTGAAAAGATATTTATTGCAGTGGATACATGTCATGTCATACAAACAGGGTATGTCAGGGCGAGAAAAGATATTTATGGCAGTGGATACATGTCATGTCATACAAACAGGGTATGTCAGGGCCTGAAAAGATGTCCCAAACAATATAATGTTGCTATAACACACATCTACTTATATATCAGCCTGATTGCAGCCGCACAAATATTTTGTTAATTGTAGCAGCTTTTTAGAATGGAATTTTATATAACTCACTTCAAATGCTTAACCATGCAGTGGTTCTTTAGGGTAGATAATTATTAGACTTTTTATTAGACCTAATTATATATTTTGTTACAGTATAAAAAATAGACAGTAAGGTGATAAATATGATTGTTAAATTTCTAAAATAACTTAACTTACAACTTATAATGCAGTTATAGAAATCTCAAAGGTTTTTATTTACTTATGATAAAAATCCATGCAATAAATATAAATATAAATTTTGGACATCAGGATTTTGATCACAAGTATTTTCCTACACGCTCTTTAGTTATAAAAACTGCAATAAATGTCTTAAAAAACTAAAACTAAAATTTTTAAGTTCATGTATGCCTCCTTATATATTTTTAAAGCTTAATGATATTTTTGGGGGGCTGCTGGAAATTAACAATTACTTTCTCGATTAATCGTTTTTAAATTTTAATGACAAAATTATTTATAAAAGAATAATCGACCCGTCACATACAAATTATTGGAAGTCAAAAAGGTTTTTTTAAATAATAAAAATAGGGGCAAATAAATAATAAATTTTCTAAAATGTTACACGAACATTTTGGTTTAAACTATCGAATGACGGGAATATTAAAAATGTTGATAAAGTTTTCCCTATCATGGTTCTAACTAACACTTTGCCTACTTATCAAACCTAATGAAAAGCGTATTGAGCTAATGTCAGTAATGGAGTCTGACTCAGAGACATAAAATGACTACAGCTCTTCTGGTGAATTACTGCGTTACAAAATGGAGATGAAAGTTCCTGAATCAATTAACTCTCTACAATGGTAAAACTTAATAAACACCAATATCCGATAATGTCATTCCTTGCCAAGACTGTTTTGTTCATAACAGATACCTCAGTTGCATGCAAACGCTTGTTCAGCTCGGCTGGTTATATTGTCAATTAGACCCGCTCATCACCTGAACCAAATAATGTCAACACACTTGTCTTTTTGCGTATTAGGTTAAAAGATGACATGTAAAGAAACAGTCAGGTGTTATTTAGATTTTCAACAATACCGTTTAATAAATGTTACTTATGACATCATAGATTAAATTTTTTAACAAATTGAAATTAAAGATTAATTTATAAATTTAAATTAATGGTACTTTTTTAATATCCGCTGGAAAAGTTCTTTTCTGTTGTAATCACTGAACCATCTCGCCGAAATGTACATGTACCTCATCAAGATTCTAAAAAAATGGGATTCAAACTCCTGCTTATTATGCATTGAGCTGTTAGCATAATAGTTAATAACTTTCAATGATAGGATACAGGGGATTTAGCATTTCATTAAAGATTTAAAATAATTCTATAGTTGGTTTACATCTTTTTATTTGTGGATTTGATGGGGCAGAGAATAGGAGAACAAGTAGAGAAGTGCTGTGAAAATCACTAGTGGGGAAGTATGGACTTTACCAAGTTGAACTAAAATTTGGAAACTTTCTAATGTAAACATGAGAATCTTGTATTTTAAATAGAAGTATATTTAAAGTTTTTGCTTCAGTAATATAATAAATTATAAAAACATTTTTGCAGCCTTCTTTCTCAATTGTTAAAATTACAATGAAACTAACACAACGTTAACTAATAATTGGCAATTGAAATTGAGATACATTTGTATATCATTGGAACCAATTATCAATATACTACTCTATGTATCTTTTAGCTTGTGGTTTGATCAACACCACACATCTAACTGGGAGATTTACCAGCCCTTCGTATCCTGATAACTATCCCAATGATATAGAATGCGTTTGGCAAATAAATACTTCACCAGGAAACGCCTTACAGTTGTCATTCAGGTATGTAATCTTACATATCACATGTCTTATGGTATGATACATTATTTGATAGGTTGAATTCACTAAAGATTACTACTGAATTTAATTTTCTCAAAAGCTTTTTTCAATAAGATGGTCATCACTTGTCATTCTAAAAACAGTTCATTTGACTTGACTGGAGGCCCGAATGACGACTACTTAGAAATACGAACACCAGATGTAAATGGAGAGTTAGTCGGTAGGTGGTATGGACAAGAGCGACCTTCAAACCTGACCAACTATTTTGGAGCTTGGATCAAGTTCAGAACAAATGAAATGGACACATCCAGAGGATTTACAGCTGAGTGGAGTGCTGGTAAGGGTTATGATGACCTGGCTTGACCAGGACAGACAGGTCTGACTAGGACAGATACATAAGATCTTACAAATTGTAAGGGCTATGGTGACCTGGCTTGACCAGGACAGACAGGTCTGACTAGGACAGATACATAACATCTTAACAATTGTAAGGGCTATGATGACCTGGCTTGACCAGGACAGACAGGTCTGACTAGGACAGATACATAACATCTTACAAATTGTAAGGGTTATGATGACCTGGCTTGACAGGCTTCAGTCTGACTAGGGCAGAAAATACATAAGATCTTACAAATTGTAAGGGTTATGATGACCTGGCTTGACCTGGACAGATACTTATATGAGACAAGTCAATGCAGCTAATTAAAAAAACAACATTATGTTAGATTAACCACTTAATTACAACATGTTTTCCTAAAAATTTAAAAACTTTGACACCTCCCCACACCTTATGAGCTGCCCTCTTAGAAAAAATGTTAAACTCATACATAGTTAAAGAAACCCATTGTTTAGAAGAATTATGTCTTTTATTAAACTAACAGCTAGTTAAAGGACCCATTATTTAGAAGATGATGTCTTTCATTAAACTCACAGCTACTGATGTTGTATTGACTGGAACTAGAGGTCAGCTTGCATCACCCAACTACCCATCTGAATATCCAAAGTTAGCAAACTATCGGTAAATGTTTACAACTTAAGACTTCATTTCATTTGTTTTTTGAGTTTCAAATCTAAATACATTTTTTTTTAAAGACACACATATAAGTAAGAGATTTTTTTAAAGAGTAAAATGACTTAATCTTACAAGTGAAATGAATATTTTATTTTAAAGTTATCTTACAAGTGTCAACAATAATGATATGAAATTAATTAATTTTTTTTATAAATTTGAAATGTTGCTTTCTCTCCCACCTTATTGTTATCTTAATAAATTTCATTTATTGTTAAATTTTTTTGTTCTATTCTCAGCTGGACAATACAAGTAGCAGAAAATATGACAGTTCAAATAAAATTTGATGCCATTGCACTATCGTCACCAACAGCAAATCAAATATGCAATCATGATTATGTTGAGGTAGATCTAATATAATCCCTGTCAAATCTGAAACTATTTATGAGATGTATCCTTGCTTCAAAAACAAATATTCCATGCCAGCTAATACCCATAGAGAACAGGATAGGTCCTAGAAACTGACTTGTGTCATATCATTTGTCGCAGGTAAGTTTCCTGGGAGATTCATCATTTACCACAACAGGCTGAATTTTTTCTGTCTGATAAAAGTTAACCAACGAGGTGTAGTTCAGAGACACCTGCTTTATTCACCTTACAGAAGAAGCTGTCCATAACAGCACTAAGGCTTAGAAGGATCAAAAGTTTCCTAATGTCGCTGTCAGCAGTACTAAACATAAAATGTGGCTGTGCAGTCTCACAAATGTAATCAATCTGATAGATCAGTTGGAAATTATTTAGTTGGTTTAATTAAGTTGAAAATGAATTTGCTCTGACTTTCTGTGCCTGATTTCTTGCATAGAATGATTCTGTCAACTATGAAATTAGGAGTTATTTGGGTTTTGTTTCATTGTAATGTTGATTGTGTCAACTATGAAATTAGGAGTTATTTGGGTTTTCTTTCATTGTAATGTGGATTCTCTTAATTCCTATGGTGCTTGTTATTAAAATTGGAATGCACTAATATATTATGATGGGAGATTAGGGGATGTGACGTAGTGATTGTTAGGTATTCAATCGTGTTAGTTGCACCATAGGTATTGTCAAATGAAGACATATCTAAGAGATATAGTTTTAAGATATTTAATTCAAGATTGGCGCTGTTGAAGTTTTAGCACTATCTTTAGTGGTTGTACCAAGAGTGAAACTAGTCTGTAAGAGGTTCCATGATTTCAAAATTTTCTCTTTGTCCACTAGAAAATATGATTCTTTAAAACTTATCTTTTGAACCATGGGAGTTAGCTTGAAAGAATAGTAACTGTTAGTAAATTAGTAACTAACGGTTTGGTCAGTGTAACGTATGTATGCTGGCCTGCATAAACCATTAGGCAAACAAGGCACGTTTCTAGGGAACCAAGCATTTGTAGGGCACCCCAAGCCCTAAAAAAAGTGTACATTTTCCCATAATCAACATGATGTTAGCAAATAGCTTATGTAATATAAGATCCCACAGTGTTGGATTATGTCGAAGGCTGATTGAGCTAAAACCAGTGTCCCCCAACGATTTAAGGCTAAATTAAGGGACGGTAAACTTATTAAATTAAATAAAAAGTGGCTCTACTGGGGCCCCACACTATTAAACCTATGTTACAAAATTAGATGGTCAAATACCATCCAGTTTTTTTGTTGCTGATTGACTGTGGTCTTACTAATTGTCAGCATCATTATGTTCCCTTTGATAAATCTTGACGTTTTTATGATGGAGGAAAAATAAGAAGATATTGTTCTCAAAAACTACTCTTTAGCTCAAAGTAAATGATGAGCAGTACTGGAGAGAATGGTTATTTTCACCATCCATGGGATCTGTACAGCATTGTTTGTTAACTTTTTAGTTTCTAAGGGTTCCACAAGTTTGAAAAATTTTTTAAAAAAAAAACATTTTGTTTATAAATTTTATGTATACGAGACATAACTAAAACGATTTTTATTATAATACGCAGCAAGAGACCATCCAAAAATACAAAATATTTGTTATGTCTCGTAAAACATGTTTAATATAAATTGCATCCATTGGGAATATATTGTTAAAAAGAATTGTTAATATAATACGCACTATATTGCGCGACAGGAAAGGTCGTTGGTCAGTCAGTTTTACCCATTTTTATCATCACACATTGCAAAATCAAGAAATTCTGGAAAAGGCAATCCTTCTTATGTATTCAAAACTATATGTAGGGATTGCTGGTATAGAATTGCAGAAACTATGCTTTTCTGATAGGCAATTGTATTTGTCCTGGTTTAAGATAAATGTACCCTTTTATTTCATGGAAATAAACAGTATAGTACGCTTCTACAGAAAACCTCATTTAAAACCCGTGCGAAGACGGGTACTTGCCTCTATGAATATGCTATGAATGTTTCTTTTTATTTACATATGTAATTTTGTTTCCATGTAAAGCGCTGTGAGCCTGGCTCCTTGCTGGGATACAGGTCTATATAAATCATCATTTTATTATTATTATTATTATTTACCAAAAAGTCAATGAAGTATAAATAATTGTAGATGAAGTAAAATCTTCCGGCTATTTCAGCTTGTCTCAACACTTGATATTTCAATGATGGGTCAGTCAATGATGGGTCAGTCAATGATGGGTCAGTCAATGATGGGTCAGTCAATGATGGGTCAGTCAATGGTGGGTCAGTCAATGGTGGGTCAGTCAATGATGGGTCAGTCAGTCAATGATGGGTCAGTCAATGATGGGTCAGTCAATGATGGGTCAGTCAATGATGGGTCAGTCAATGACGGGTCAGTCAATGATGGGTCAGTCAATGACGGATCAGTCAATGACGGATCAGTCAATGACGGGTTAGTCAATGACGGGTCAGTCAATGATGGGTCAGTCAATGACGGGTCAGTCAATGACGGGTCAGTCAATGACGGGTCAGTCAATGACGGGTCAGTCAATGACGGGTCAGTCAATGATGGGTCAGTCAATGATGGGTCAGTCAATGGTGGGTCAGTCAATGATGGGTCAGTTAATGACGGGTCAGTCAATGGTGGGTCAGTCAATGGTGGGTCAGTCAATGATGGGTCAGTCAATGATGGGTCAGTCAATGATGGGTCAGTCAATGATGGGTCAGTTAATGATGGGTCAGTTAAGCTTTGTGTTCCTATCTGTGGTAGATGGAGAGCCTTTTGAGCATTTGTTTACTTTCTTGGTGCTGCAAATTCACATCGTTTATGATATGACTAACCAAGAGTTTTAGTATTCACATGACATTTACAATATTGACTTTGCAAAATGCAGAGCTCAGTCCCACGGATAACGCAGTTAATATGTTTTGGTGTTACAAGAGCATGCAGAATTTTTGTTTAATAAATGAAATGAAAATGGGTTACCCTGTGCTGCCCATTCACTAAATCTGGAAGGCAGCTTCACCCTTGACTCTTGTTTAGAGGCCATAATATTCTTCCATTCAGTGCAACTGATCGATATTTTTTTCTCAACTTCAACAAACAAATGGAAGATTCTGAAAGGATTCTTTTGTGGATGGAAAGCTGGTAACGTCTCTTTCCGATACCAGATGGCAAGCACATGATGTTTGAACTGAAGCTATTCTAAAGTCTCGTCCTCAGATTATAGAGGCGTTAGAGTGTTTACAAGAAGACCAGTCATAGAAGGGGGACACCAGAAGAGAAGCAGAAAAAATGTCAAAGAAGTTACAAGAATTTGAATAAGCTCTCATGCTTGTCTTTTTTGGGAAGAAGTGCTACAACAACATTTTCACAGGGTCTGTCAAACTCTACAAAATGGGAACGTGAATTTGAGAACATGTGCTGAATTGTATTCTTCACTAGATCATCACTTGCATGAAAGATGTAATTGATGGTGATGCCCTTCAGGTATCTCTGAAAACCAGGGACACATTTCATTATATCAGCTTTTTACGCCATTTTCGACAATTGAGAGGCAGAGCTGACCGTAAATTTATTAACAAAATGCTAGATTCATTGTACTACAGGTATCAGTTGAGTTCTATGACGGAGAAAGAGTTAAGTTTCCTTTTCTCAAGAATTGTTCTTTGTGGAGGATACGTGAAATCCAACAGCAATAAAAAGTACTATTACGATTGTTGATAGAATTGTAAATATTGTATGACATAACCTCATGATTTCGAAGGCAAAGTCTTTAGGAAGTGGGTAAGGTTACAGGAACAGGTCCTTAGATTCAATCATCTGTCAAGCTGGTGTTGTGAATGATTACATGTGATACAAATATCAGGCAACACTTAGAATTAGTGTTTAAAAATTTAAAGTTATTATTTATATTTTTAAAAGCACAGGTTAATTTGTCCTTCTTCAGCAACAATAACAACAACAACACATGCCGATTGAGGCATTGAAGAGGAAAGAAGAGGCAAAATATCATTATTTTCCATTTCCTTAATAATATATAGTATACGCATGCATAGTCATCGTTGCTAGTTTGAATTAATTAAATAACCAGTAATTTTAAAAGAATAAATGTATATATAAAGAAAACCATCTCCGCCCCTTTTTGAATGTTGTTAATAACATTAAGTATTTCCTTATCTACAAGTTGAAATACTCTTGTACAGCAAAACTGTTAAAGTGATCTTTATGTCTATTATGTCATTTTGTGGCTTATTTTTATTTAGTTTTGATAAAGAATTTTATTATTACTCCAAAAATGTCTCATATCATAACAACATCTTATGTGACCTTTATTATTTTTGTTTTAAAATTATGTTTTTAGTAAAACTAAAGATTAAAGACATTTGAAGTGAAAAATATATCAATTTATTTTACTATCCTAACCATGTGTATTTCATTGATATTCATCCTGTCCTATATTTCAAATACATTTTTAAGCCTTCAGCTGCTAATTTGATGACATTATTCCCCCAATCAGTTCTTTGATGGCCTCCAAGTCACAGGCAACTCACTGGGTAGATTTTGTGGTGTAATCTTGCCTGATCGCTTTGTGTCAACCTCCAATCAAGTCACAGTAATATTTGAATCAGATCAGTTTCAGGAGCTGACTGGTTTTCTCTTTACATGGGAAGCTGTTTTGTCCAATGATCTGTCAGTACTAGTTTTTCCTCAACATCGGCCAACTGTATCAGGTACCTAGAATCAAACTTTTAGGCCTTTATAGTAACAAAAATCAATTCATGCATGAAATAGAATTATTACTTAATTGATTTTATAATTAAAAAATATATCTGAAAGATTTGATGAAGAGTCTTAAATGTCATTAAATAAAACCTAATTTTATAATGCTTTGCCTTTTATTTGGTAGCTCACATAAGTCAAAGAAAAAACACACAACAATTAGCAGTCAGAAACATTATAAATAAGTCCCTCAAGACTTAGCATGTTTTTGCATTGTTTCTTCCCAAGCTTGTGGTGGTAATATCATGCTCAATGGATCACATGTACTAACTACCCCTGGATACCCTAATGGATACGCAGATAACCTTAACTGTTACTGGAAAGTCTTCGTTCCAGTAGGATACAGAGTTTTAGCTACCATACAAAATATCTCTTTGGAAGAGTTATATTATTGGGGTTGGGATTACTGCCCAGACTATATTCAAATTTATGACCGTGAGTATATTTTGTTTTCAAAGTTAAGAAATGACTATCCAAATATGTAAAATGTTTTAAATATTTAAATGTGTCTCCTTTTTTTCTCTTTTCTTTTTTCTGGTTTCTTAAGTTTTAAAAGAAAATATTTTTATAGCCTGCAATAGGAAAACACTTGAATCAAGTCCTGATAAAAAATGTGCATGTTTCTAGGAATTTATTTTGATGTCACTGCCCAGTCACAGAAAAATGTGCATGTTTCTAGGAATTTATTTTGATGTCACTGCCCAGTCACAGAAAAATGTGCATGTCTCTAGGAATTTATTTTGATGTCACTGCCCAGTCACAGAAAAATGTGCATGTTTCTAGGAATTTATTTTGATAACACTGCCCAGTCACAGAAAAATGTGCATGTTTCTAGGAATTTATTTTGATGTCACTGCCCAGTCACAGAAAAATGTGCATGTTTCTAGGAATTTATTTTGATGTCACTGCCCGGTCACAGAAAAATGTTAAATTTTATACCAACATCAATACATTAGAATCTTCCGGCATCCTTCCGTCTCGCGAGACGATGGTGCATCACCGTTGGGTTGGGTTGCATTTCCTCGAGTGACTGTGCAGTCCTATCCTTGAGTGACAGTCTTTGCCACAGTTTTTACACACGAGTTCTGTGCTTCCAAATGTTTTGGCCTTTCTCCTAGCTCTTCTGTCTGCAGCCTCCTCCATTCTTCGCTCCTCGGCTACTATGACGCCCTCTTTGACAACTGTGCGCCACGTAGATCGGTCTTCTGCCTTACACTCCCAGTCACTTGTATGTATTTTGGCTGATTTCATGTCCCTTTGACAGACATCTTTAAATCGCAAGCGTGGGCGACCTGTTTTCCTCTTTCCTGAAGCAAGTTCACCATATAGGAGATCCTTCGGGATGCGGCTGGGGCTCATTCTTTTGACATGTCCTAGCCACCTCAGGCGTCTTTCACTAAGAATTGAGAACATGCTTTGGGTATTGGCACGCGTTAGTACCTCACTATTAGGCACTTTTTCTTGCCATTTAATACCAAGGATGTGGCGCAAGCATCTCAAATGGAAGCTGTTAAGCTTACGCTCTTGTGATGTATAAGTGGTCCATGTCTCGCTCCCATATAGTAGTGTACTGATGACACAGGCTCGATAGACGCACAGTTTGGTTTTCTCCGTTAGCTTGGTGTTTTGCCAGACCCGCTTATTTAGTTTAGCCATTGTTGCGGCTGCCTTGCCAATTCTGCTGTTTATTTCTTCTTCAATGGACAGTGTATTGGAGACCTTGGATCCCAAGTAGGTGAAGCTGTCCACAACCTCCAAGTTTTCATTATCGATATTTATGGTAGGAGGAGGTCGAGTGTCTTGGGCCATGATGTTTGTCTTTTTCAAGCTGATTTGCAGACCAAATTCTTTGCAGGCATTGGAGAAGCTTGACACGAGTTGTTGCAAACCAGATTCTGTATGTGCTGTTAGTGCCGCATCATCCGCAAATAGTAGCTCTCGAATTAGGACATCCGTCGTTTTGGTCTTGGCTCGGAGGCGGGCAGTGTTGAAAAGTCCTCCATCAGCTCTGGTATGTAACCAGATTCCCTCACTGCTATCCTTGAATGCGTATCGAAGAAGTACAGAGAAGAATATTGCGAAGAGTGTTGGTGCGAGTACACAACCTTGTTTAACTCCGCTGCTGACAGGGAAGGCCTCTGACTTAGCTCCATCGAACTGTACTGTGCCAAGCATATTTTCATGGAACTGTCTGATGATGGCAAGTAGGTGAGGGGGACATCCAATTTTTGCCAGTATTTGGAATAGCCCGTTGCGACTGACTAAGTCGAAGGCTTTTGTAAGGTCCACAAATGCAATGTATAGTGGCATCTGCTGCTCTCTGCATTTTTCCTGGAGCTGTCGTATGGAGAACACCATGTCTATGGTAGACCGACCGGACCGGAAACCACACTGAGATTCTGGATAGACGCGGGATGCTAGGCTTTGTAAACGTTTTAGTATAACGCGGGCAAAGGTCTTTCCTACAATACTAAGGAGTGAAATGCCGCGATAATTATTGCAATCACTCCTATCACCTTTGTTTTTATATAGTGTCACTATATTTGCATCCTTTAGGTCTTGGGGGATGTAGCCCTGTTCCCAGCAGAGGGACAGAATCTCGTGCAATGGTTGGAGTAAAGCTGTCTTGCCACTCTTTAGAACCTCTGGTGGTATTCCATCATTCCCAGGCGCTTTTCCACAAGCTAGACTGTCAATTGCTTTGCTCAGCTCTTCCTGTGTGGGCACGACATCAAGTTCTTCCATGAGTGGCATATCTGGGATGTCATCTAGAGCGGTGCTGGAGACTGTGGTAACTGTTGAATACAATTCCAGATAATGCTCAACCCACCGTTTTAGCTGTGCTGCCTGGTCTTGAATAATTTCTCCATTTTTGGACTTTAGGGGAGCAGCTTTTGACGTCAAGGGGCCCGTTGCCTTTTTGATGTTTTCGTACATGACTTTTGCATTGCCCATGTCTGCAGCTGATTGTATACTGGAACAGAGCTTAAGCCAGTAGGTATTGACACATTTACGTGCAACCTTTTGGGCAAGTGACTTAGCTGTTTTTAAAGCATGCAAATTGTCAGGTGTAGGCTTTTCCTTGTAAGCCATAAGAGCTTTCCTTTTTGCTTCAGTGACGGGTTTCATCTCGTCCCAATGTTCATCAAACCAGTCCGTGTTTTTGTGAGATTTTTTGCCAAAGGCTTGTATTGCGGATGTATAGATTGTGTCTCTCAGTTGCGTCCATTTGGAGTCAATGGTGACGCATGGGGACATCTTTGAGAGACTTTCCTTCACCTTGTCTTTGAACAGCTGCGCTATCGCAGGGTCTTTCATGCAGGAGGTATTGATGCGTGGACTTCCCTTTTTCTTTGTGTGGTACGAGTTTTTCCTCATTATTCGTACTTTGCTGGCGACAAGGGAATGATCCGTGTCACAGTCGGCACTGTGATAGCTGCGAGTGAGTAGGACGCTAGCTAGTTGTGCACGCCTGGTGATAATGAGGTCCAGCTGGTGCCATTGGTGGGATCGAGGGTGTCTCCAAGATACTTGATGTATATCCTTGCACTTGAAGAAAGTGTTGGTCACACACAAGCCTCGTGAGCAGCACAATTCCAGAAGCCTTTGTCCATTTTCATTTAACTTTCCTCTTCCAAATAGTCCAAGGCAGGTGGGCCAGGCTTCGTGGTCGCTCCCCACTCTAGCATTGAAATCTCCTAGGAGATAGATTGCCTCGTCTTTGTGGATGCCGGCTATTGCCTGGTCTAACGCTCCATAGAACTGGTCCTTCTCTTCCGGAGTTGAATAGAGTGTTGGGGCATACACACTAAGAATGTTTGCTGGGCCCGCAGTTGTTCTGAGTCTTAGAGTGAGGATCCTCTCCGTGCCTGATGACGGTGGTTCAATGGATGGTAGAAGAGTGTTTTTAACAGCGAAACCCACACCATGCTGTCTAGGTTCGTCTTTCGGTCTGCCTTGCCAGAAGAAGGTGTAATTGGCCTCTTTGAGTGAACCGTTGTCTGGGAGCCTGGTCTCCTGAAGGCATGCTATGTCAATCTTTAGCCTTTTAAGTTCTCTATCGATTATTCCTGTCTTCCGTGTGTCGTTTATGGACTGCAGATCATCAGTGATGCCGGGACACATAGTCCTCACGTTCCAGCTAGCGATTCGAAGAGCTGGGGTCTTCTTTTTCTTTTTTGTATTTCTTGGTGCAGGGCTTAGTGGCCCACTTGTTGAGTGGTACTCTAATCTCCACGCACCCAGTGGAGAAGGCAGGCCATGACGGGATAGCACCTATTTGACTGGGGGCTGCCCAGTTTGAGGCGGGCGGTAGCTGTCCAGTGAGACATTGGTAGTCTCTCCCACCGTCGGAAGCAGCCCCTGGCGCCTAGCTCTACGTCAATTGAGCTTTGGCTTATAACCGGTAACTGCTGCTTCCCGTGTTTTGTCGACACCTTGCGGCGACGCTGGAGTGTCCTCTCCAGAGGTGATGCAAGCCTGGGCGGGTATTATGGAGAATTAGCTGCTGCCCATACAGCATATCCCCCCTCTCCACGTCAATGGTGTAACCAAGGGAACGACTTGCGTCGATGCAGCTTGGCTGCCATTGGCGTCGCAGGAGCTGCCGGTATGTACATAAGTCTTATGTATAGACCGCCTGTAGGTGCTCCAATTCCTGATTTTCTTTCAGGGTTTACTCCCTTAGCCTTTCCCGCAAGGCAGGTATAGCCGCAAGGCAGCGGAGGATTTGTATTCGGAGTTTCCTTCTCCTAGATGAACTACCAGCCAAGGTTTTAACGAGCATCATCTACCCGTAGGGGTGCCAGAACCGGGGTTTGAACCCGTGACCGATTTTTATTTTTATTTTAGAATTGTTTTTGTACCGCAGCGCACTAACACTTTGACCACCGCGCCCCCCTAA
>MUZC01000210.1:469444-485009 GCA_002072015.1 Radix auricularia
AAAAAAAAAAAAAAAAAAAAAAAAAACGATGTCACAGTTTTGATTTTTTTAAAGTTGACACCTAATTTAAATATTAAATGTAATACTTAAATACACTTCACTATTAAACTATAGAACAATATAAAATTTTCACTTAAAAGTAGGGATATACCAGATTCAAAATTTTGAAATCCTTTTGTAGTCAGATTTTGCCGGATTTATTAATTGAAATTAAAAATAAATTATAAAAAAATAATGTGTGATATAACACATGGCCGGACACCCCCCCCCCCCGTCACAAACTTTCATACTTTCTTACACCACCCCACCTCCCTTGGAGCATGGCGTATTTTATGGACAGCCCCTTTATAATTCTTTACTGTTTAATTGCTCTTGCCTTTTTTGCCTTTTGTCAGTTTAAATTATGATATTTTTTTACTTGTTTTTTTAAAAATAATATCTTCCATTGTAAAAAGCACATTTTTCTATGCTCTGTTAGCTAAAGTTTGATATAAATACTATTGTAAACAATTTGAGGTTGTTTTTTGTTGTTGTTTTTTTGGCAAAATTATTTAATTAACACTCATTACTCATTATTCACAGTAATCAGTGTTATGTCAAATACATTTAAAAATGAAAGTGCATTTAATTTGTCATATAGCATTGAAATAAGGATTAAAAATTGATTTTTTCTTTTGGTGGTGTAGATTTTATTAAAGTTATAGATCTAGTTACAGACAGTTTTATCATATTACATTTTCTATGGTTGGAACAGTCGCAATATTTCATGATTAAATTATTTGTGTTATTCAATAGGCTTAAAATTTAAATCGATAAAAATTAAATTTAAAATTCTATTAACATATTTAAGAAAATATTATTTTTTTTTAAAACTTGTTTATTATTTGATATATTTTGTTACTTACATACTTTTCCCTTACATCCGATGGGGCATCACCGTTGCTCTGAAGTGCTTTTCCTTGTGTGGCTGTGCAGTCCTATCCTTGAGTGACAATCTTAACCACAGCTGTTGCTCACGATTTTCTGTACTTCCCAATGTTTTGGCCTGTCTCCTAGCTCTTCTATTTGCAGCCTCCTCCATCCTTCGCTCCTCATCTACTATGACTGTTCGACATGTAGATCGGTCTTCTGCCTTACACTCTCAGTCGCTAGTGCGTATTCTGGTTGCTGTCATGTCCATTTGGTAGTCAACTTTAAATCGCAGTCGTGGACGACCTGTCTTCCTCTTTCCCGACGCCAGTTCTCCATAAAGGAGGTTATTTTGGATGCGGCCAGGGCTAATTCATTTTTACATGTCCTAGCCATCCAGGCATCTTTCACTAAGGATCGAGAACATGCTTTGAATATTGACACGCAATAGGACTTTATCCTGCTATTAAATGCAAAGGATGTGAACCAGGCATCTCAAGCTATTAAGTTTGTGCTCATTTGATGTATAAGTGGTACATGTCTCGCTTCCGTATCGCAGTTTCGATAGATGCACAGTTTGGTTTTATCCGTTAGCTTGGTGTTTTTCCACACCCGTTTAATTAGTTTAGCCATTGCGGCAGCTGCCTTGCCAATTCTACTGTTTATTTCGTCATCAGTAGACAGTGTGTTGGAGACTTTGGACCCCAAGTAGGTGAAGCTGCCTATAACCTCCAAGTTTTCATTGTCGATATTAATGGTAGGAGGAGAACTTGTGTCTTGTGTCATGATGTTTGTCCTTTTCAAACTGATTTGCAGGCTAAATTCTTTGCAGGCGTTTGAGAAGCTTGAAACCTATTGTTTCAAACCAGTTTATGTGTGTGCCGCATCATCCTCAAAGAATAGCTTACAAATTAGGACATATGTTGCTTTGGTTTTGGCTAGGAGGAGGGCATTGGTGAAAAGTCCTCCATCAGCTCTGGTGTGTAACCAGATTCCCTTACTGCTATCCTTGATTGCGTATCGGAGCAGTACAGAGAAGAATATTGCGAACAGTGTTGGTGCGAGTTCACAACTTTGTTTAACTGTGCTACTGACTGAAAGGGCTTCTGACTTACCTCCATCAAACCGCACTATTCCCTGCATATTTTCATGTGACTGCCTGATAATGGCCAGTAGGTGTGTTGGACAACCGATTTTTTCCAGACTTTGGAATAGCCCGTTGCGACTGAATAAACCAAATGCTTTAGTAAGATCCACAATGGCAATATATAGTGGCATCTCCTGCTCTCGGCATTTTTCCTGGAGCTGCCGTATGGAGAACACATTGTCTCTGGTAAACCGATCAGCCCGGAAACAATTTCTGAGATTCTGGATAAACTCGAGAGGCTTAACTCTATACTCACGTTAGTATGAGGGACTTTTCCCAAAGCTAGGCAGTCAATTGTTTTGCTAAGCTCTTCTTGTGATGGCACGACATCAAGTTCATCCATTGGCGGACATAGTGGGGATGTCATCTAGAGTGGTGCTGAAGACTATGGTAACTGTTGCACAGATTCCAGAAAATGCTTAACTCACCGTTTTAGCTGCGCTACCTTGACTTGGATCATTTCTCCGATCGTGGACTTTAAAGGACAAATTTGTACGTCTAGTGCCAGTTGCTATTTTGATATTTTTGTACATAGCTTTAGCATTCCCCATGTCTGCAGCTGACTGTATTCTGGAGCAGAGGTATTGGCGCATTGACGTGCAACTTTTCGGGCATGTCACTTGGCTACTTTTTAAGGTATGCAGCCTGTCGGGTGTAGGCTTTGCCTTGTAGGTCATAAGTTGTTTTTTTCCCTTTGGCTTCAATTACAGCTACATCTCATCCCAATATGTATTAAACCAGTTTTTTTGTTTTGTTTTTTTTGTTGTTGTTAAATTTTGCCAAAGGCATTCAATGTTGATGCATCTATCGTGTCTCCGAGATGCGTCCATTTAGAGTCAATGCAGTCATGTGAGGACATTTTTTAGGGACCTTCACGCAATATGTCAGCGAACAGCTGCGTTTTCACGGTGTGTTTCAAAGAGAAGGTATTGATGTGTTGAAGTCCCTTTTTCTAGGTGTGCTACGAGTTTTTTCTCATTATTTGTACCTTGGTGGCCACAAAAGAATGATCCGTGTCACAGTCGGCACTGTCATAGCTGCGGGAGAATAGGACGCTAGCTAGTTGTGCACGTCTTGTGATGATGTCCAGCTGGTGCCATTGGTGCGATCGAAGGTGTCTCCAGGAAACTTGGTGGATATTCTTGCACGACTAGGTTACACACAAGGCCTCGTGAGCATCACATTTCCAGCAGGTTCTGTCAATTCTAATTTATCTTTCCTATTCCAAAGAGACCAAGACATGTGGGCCAGTTCTCGTGGTCGCTCCCTACTCTAACATTAAAATCTCCTAAGAGGTAGATTGCCTTGTCTTTGAGGATGCTGGTTATTACCAGGTCTAAAAATCCATAGAATTGGATCTTTTCTTCCGGGTCTGAACAGAGGATTGGGGCGTACACACCGAGAAAGATTATTGGGTCTGCAGCTGTTCTGAGTCTTAGAATGATGATACCATCGCGTCTGATGAGCTCTCTATCAATTATTCCTGCTTTTTTGGTGTCGTTTAATGTCTGCAGGTCGTCAGTGAAGCCGGTACACAAAGTCCTCACATTCCAGCTAGCGATTTGAAGAGCTGGGTTCTTCTGTTTCCTTTTTCTCTTTCTCTATGCACAACTTTTAGGACCACTTGTTGAGTGGTACTCTAATCTCCACGCACCCAGGGGAGAAGGCAGGCCATGACGGATAAGCATCTATTTGACTGGGGGCTGTCCAGTTTAAGGCGGGTGGGAGCTTTCCAGTGAGACATTTAACATATACAATGAATCTGGCACTGGTTTATGAGACTTAATTATTTGAGAAATACCTGTCTAGAATAATATGTTTTTATTTAAAAGGCTGTTCACAATCACATTTTGTTAATCTAAATCAGGTTGTGGAAGCTACATTCATGAATCAAATGGAATCATCTCCAGTCCAAACTATCCAGACGACTATCCAACAAACCAAAATTGCAAGTGGGAAGTGAAAGTTGCTCGTGGTAGAACAATAGCACTAACATTTAATCAGCATTTTAACATTTCAGACTCTGTTGACTGTAGTAAGGACTATTTGAAGGTAAAAACTGTTAGATTAAAGACTATAGCGATACTGTTGCCAATACCATAGCAATAGCTGGAAAAAATAATTAGTGCGATATCAGATTAACAAGTTTAAAGTTCAGCATAATAGTTTCTTAATTATTACAGTTGAAAAGTTCCAAAATGAAATCTATAATTTTTATGGTGGCTGTATATTTTAATTTATTGCAAAATGTTTTTTGAATTAAAAAAACATCAATTAAAGAAACAGTTTTAACACATAGAGAAAACAAAAATAGCTAAGTTCAAGATATGAAAACACTTTGTTCTTTGTTGGTCCTATACCACATATCAATTATTAAAAGATTATTGTTTTGCGAAGACTTAGTACCTGCTAGGTACTGCATTATGTAAAATCTTAAATTACTAGCTGACCCGAGTTGTAGCATACGGCGCTAATGATTTAGTGATGGGTGACATTTTATGATGTCATTGTTGAGGAGGGTGTGTCACTACTTTTCTCTCACTGAACACAGGGGAGGGCCAGTGTCGAGAAATAAAGCTTACAGGCGTGTTGCAAAGTCATGTTCGAAAAGAAAGTGGGAAATGAATGGGCATAAACACGAATTTTTTTTAATTAAAAAAAGTAATGGCTTAGCTGGGGCTTGAACCTACGACCTTCCGCGTGTTTGGCGAATGATGTAATAACCAAAACACTACGAAATACATGCTATTCTGTTGCTCTGAAAGAACAAAGTGATTGACCTCAATTATTGGTCTCTATGACCCCCACCCTATGCATGGGTGTATACAGGGGCGGCAAGGAGGGCATTTGCCCCCCTTACATTTGGAGAAAAATGTCATAAATTTTTTACAACAAAAAAAAAACTACATAATTTTAATTCCCCACAAGTTAATTACATTGAAGATAGTGTACACATATCAAAAATAAAAAAGAATTATATCGGCAATTATAACTCATTACATTACTGATTGTTGAAAATAAAATTTCTGTCACATTTTAAGCAAAAATACGCCAGCATTCATGTTTATGTGTCCATTTAGTTTCACATAGCAAACGAATATTTTGATTACATTTTTTATCGCTGATTACTTTCGCGGAAAACATTTTAATTGATTTAATTGTTTCTATTGTGTTTCGTTTAGCATTCACATTATTTAAATCGCTCAAGACAAGCCTAAGTTGATGTGAACTGCAATGTATAAATGCTTCTTTTGTTTTTTTTTTCTTTCTAATTATTGCCTGGATTCCTCCTTCTTTACCTTCCATTTTAGAAGAACAGCAGTATCTTTAACCAACAACCTTTAACCTTCGTCATATCTAATCCAAATTCTAATGAATTTTAATGATGGTGTTGGCTAAACCTTCAGCTATTGTATAGACAATATGAATAAATTCCAGGAATTTTTCTGTGACCATCATTTTTCCATTTTGTTCTTTGACAAATCGAACACCAAGTTACATCAACTCAATGCCCGGAATGTCATTTGTCTCGTCGGCAAGTATAGAAAAGGCAACTGAATTATTTCTTTCACGAACAATTTCTTCACGCTAGAGAGACCAACAAATTTCGATAAATTATAGCGATTTGCGTGGTTGCCGAGAGCATCCGCGCAGAATAGCGGTTGTCAAAACAGCGACCGTCATAATAGCGACTGTATCAAAATAGCGACTGTATCAAAATAGTGACCGTGAAAACAGCGACCGTCACAATAGCGACTAAATCATAACAACGACTATATATCAAAATAACTACCTTTTTCGTTTGCTTGTGATAATGTTTGAAAAACTTACTGTACCTAGCCCACAATGGAGATTATAAATCAAGAAAAGGTTGACATGATAAACCATTTAGGATTTTTGTAGAGAAGGGACAATACAAAATTAAGTACAATCAACTGGAAGGTGTAATCATAATGAGGGGTAGGACTGCAATCGGGCTTATAAAAATTTAATGGAAAAGACGTAAACAAGGTAAGTGTTAGTCTGACAGGACGTAACAAAACAGCGAACGTTTCGGCAAAGAGCCTTTTCAACGGACATACAATGAAAAAATAAAACGAATATAAAAAAAATTAAGAAAAGTAGTTACCGTGAAATCCAAAGAATCCAAGAAAGTGAAGCTGAGAGATGACAGAGCGAATTTATATAGGAAAGCACAGAGTGGGCGGGGCAAACGCCTAGGTGGTCAAAGCGAACACAACATTCATCCCATGTGGGGTGAGTGTACCGTGATTTTCTATTAATTTGTTTTCAATCTTGACCCGCGCGGGTGTGTTTGTGCACGAGTCAATGGCTGTGGTTGCCAGGTCCTTGACACCCATATGGTCGTGTCCATTGAAGTGTCGGGAGACGGGACACTGTTTATTTTGTGTAATCGCCTGAATGTGTTCAGACATTCGGCACGACAAAGATCGCCCCGCCTCCCCTATGTATTTCAAAGGACAGTGCTTATAAACAATGGTGTAGACACCATAGCGGCTAGCGCAAGTAAAACCATCCTTAATCTTAAATAGCCCCTTTGGGAAGACTATCTGTTCAGCTTGCACAATAAAAGGTCATGTCTTACACCGAAGTCGACCGCATGGTACAGTACCCAGATGGTAGTGTGATGTGGGGGGGGGGCGAGTGCGAACCAGGAGATCACGTAGGTTTCTGTCCCTCCTAAATACAATGAGGGGTGGGGTGCATAATATGTTGTTCGTCTCAGGGTCTGCAAGGAGGATGGCTCGGTTCTTCAAGAATATTTCTTTGGCTTTGATGTAGTGTGGATGGTAAGTAAGAACCAGCTTGCTTCTCTCGTTGGTATCACGGGTGCGTGGTAAAAAGGCGCCGGCACGAGTGAAGTTTTTGACTCGCTGAAGCGCATATAGAAGTGTGGCTTCTGGATATGACCTTTGTTTAAAAAACTCCACAATTTCCAAAGCGTTTTCCCAAAAGTCCTTCTGAGATTGACACGGAGTCGAAGAAGTTGAGTTTTATTTGTGTATTGTTTGTTCGTTGAGGAAGGCTCTTTTGCCGAAACGTTTGCTGATTTGTTACCTCCTGTTACACTAAGCCTTACCCTGTTTTACGTCTGTAACAGATGAGTTAAGATAAGAAAATAGGAAAATACTATTAAATTTCAGTCTTATAAATAAAAATGTTTTAATTTTGAAAAAGCATTGGATTCTTTAAAATATTAATTTTGAATAAATTTTCCATAACATCCCTGAGTAAAATAGATAATAGAATTAATTTTAATTTAAACATTCAGATACTGGTTTTCATCACAAAAGCCACAGCTACATACTGTGACTTAAAAGTGTATAGCCAATATTTTTATTAAAATATAAGGTATTTTTTTAAAAGTAAGTTTATATGAGGCAAATGAAATAGGGGCCGCCAGCCCCGAAAAGAGTGTGTTTTGTAGTTCTTTTCTATACAAGATGACCCGTGGCGTAGCATACTCAGCAGATTTGCTCATTATAGATAGTGCTAAGAATTGGGGGGGGGTGAGAGAACCCCCAGAATGGACACAAAGTAATGAAAAAAAGCGAATAAATGTTGCGGGAGGAGCACAGCAGTTGTTGTTAGTTACCTGCACCCCCCTCACACAAACACTTAGCTACCAGCCCTTGCCACCATAATATGTGATTTTAAGACTTTAGGGTTAGTCATGTTTGCAAAAAATGGGGAAAAGAACAGGCAGTTAAAAAAATATCCCAACTGGGAATTGAACCCAGGACTTTCCACGAGCAGGACAGACGTGATACCCACTACACTACCAATCTAAAGGAACGAAGCAAGTGAACGCAAGAAACATTTTTGTATACCCTCCCCCTCTCACCTTTTATTTCTTTTCATCTTGCTCCCTTTGCCCACTGTGATCATTTGACCCCAGCGGGGGTCATTCGTCATGCTCATTTCCAGAAGGTCGTTTACATGAATAGATAGCATATTAATTTTTTTCCCGCAGCTACTAAATGGGCAAGATCTGTCATCACCTCCCCTTAATGTGAATGGATCAAGCAACACCAATGGCACCTATTGTGGTGTGACAGCTCCACAAGGCCTTGTCACAAGCAGTAATAATTTATTTGCTCAATTTGTTTCTGATGGGACAGGCTCTGGGGCTGGTTTCTCATTTAATTTTTCAGAAATATCTCTGGCCTGTGGTGGACATAAAAGGCTGACCCTTACCAGGCCATCAGAGTAAGACTGCATTTTCAGCCATTTATAAAAACTATATCATTAAACAATTTCATTTTTAACATTTTCAAGACATTGATTGAAAAAATTTGGTATGAGCTTTTTAATATTTTTTTAAAAAAATTAGAAGTTTAAAAAAATAAAAATTACAATAGAAACACACACACACACACACACAAAACAACAAAAAAAAGAACAAACAAAAAAAAACTCACTGAGATGAACACCATACATTATTTGAGATTTATTCCATAAATATTCTGAGAAAATTTTCCCTCAAAATTCCTTTATTTGATCTTATCTATCCTAAGGTATTTTACATCACCGAACTACCCTCAAAGTTATCCAGAAAATGTTGATTGCACTTGGTTTTTAACAGCTCCTGTGGAAAAAAGAATAAAGATTGATTTTGAAATGCCTTTCAACATTGTAGGACATGGAAGGTATTAAAGTAAAAAGCTATTTGAAATTAAATTTAATTGAGTAGTATAGTTATATAAATTGCGGTTGGGTAGCAAAGTCAAAGTGCGCTTGCCTCTCAAGCAGAGGGGCATGGCATGCCCACCATCAGAGTTCTTGCCTCTCAGGCAGAGGGCCATGGCATGCCCACCATCAGAGTTATTGCCTCTCAAGCAGAGGGGCATGGCATGCCCACCATCAGAGTTTTTGCCTCTCAGGCAGAGGGGCATGGCATGCCCAACATCAGAGTTCTTGCCTCTCAGGCAGAGGGGTATGGCATGCCCACCATCAGAGTCTGCCAAGCCTGAGAATGCTCTAATAGAAACATTAATATACCTATGATCTAAAAAAAAAGAGGTCATGAAATAAACAAAAAAAGTTATATAAAAAAATTTTCCAACAGGGGCATTTGCAATGGGTGCATAATGAGTATTTGTGAAATTTTTATGAAGGTTTCACATTTTTAGTCAAATGCACAGGCAGAAAGGATTATTGATCATACACGCTATAAATAAACTTCATTAACAGTTATTTTGCAGATGATTTTGTAATAAATTGAAGAAGTTTTTAATACATTTAAAAATAATTTACGAAATTTGAGATAAGTGGCAACTGTTTTTTAAAATAAAAATATTAGTATTAATGTTTTGTTACGGTTGCACTAGGGATTACCTTGCCTTCCACGATGGTATGACAATTAATTGCTGTTTACTTTCCAGCTGCTCATATGACTACCTTGCCTTCCATGATGGTGGCACTTTAAATTCACCAAGGATAGGCGAAAATCTATGTGGCAGCACATTACCAGGATCTATTGTATCAACTGAAAATATCTTATTTGTTAGATTTAGGACTGAAAACTACCATGTTGCCACAGGGTTCAAGGCTAAGTATTCAATTGGTAAATTTAAGAAGTTGCTTCTAGGATATTATTGTCTTTTCAAACACTTGATTTCTTTTTCTTAAAATTCAAATTAAAAATTTAGATAAAATATAACCTGAAACCCATAATATTTAGCAGTCGTTATTATTGTGTTTGAACCTTTCAAAAAACCATTTTAACTTGACATTATACAAAATACACAAACTAATTTTTCAAAAAGACAATAAATATAAGCTTTATTTATAGGCTACCACTATAGTAGACATTTCAGCTAATGCCTTCATCAGTACAATAACAATAATAATAATAACATGAAATACATACTTACATAAGTCTTAAAACATATTATATCATAAAATGTATGTGTCGTTACTTGTTTGTTTTTGTTTTTCCTTTATTTTTTTACATTTTACATATACATCTGATGACATAATATGTTTTAAGACTTATGTTAGTACGTATTTAAAACTTTATTGCCAATCCTTAATATGCAACTATTGTAGTCTTCTTCTCCTTTACTTTTAGCATCATGTGGAGGTTCACATCATGAAAGTCCTGGAGCCATCAAAAGTCCTAACTACCCAGAAAACTATGGCAACAACCAAGAATGTGAGTGGTTCATAGTAGCACCCCCTGGCCACTTCCTCACCATCAATATTACACAATTCAACATCCAGTATTCACAGAACTGCACGGCTGATGTCTTGGAAATACGGGATGGGAACGCTACAGACCCAAGTCTGTTCAGAGATTGTGGTCTTAACAATGCTGTTCAGTCTTTTGAGACATCTGACAACAAAGCTTATATTAGGTTCAAATCTGATGGCAGCCAAGTTGCTAGTGGATTTAGGATTGTGTTCCAAGCAAGTCTAGAAGGTAATTATAATTTAATATCAAAGACAATACTTGAGGAGGTGCTTATTAGGCTGAGAATATTGGAGAAAATAGTTAATTGTATAGTTGCTAGATTGCTAGAAGATTAGGAGCAATGGTTATTATTTGTCATTCTGATGAATTAAGAGCTAAATATTGTCTTATGATTAGGGTTGGGGCGATAGTTAAAATTGGGTAGTTGAGGGAAATTCAATAATAATAACTAGATAAGATTAATACTTAAATTAAGATTAATGCTTAATTTTATATTTATCATATCTTATCTAATCTGTTACTGACTCTCCTTCTATAACGGAGATTATTGTATCCTATGCTTATCCACAGTTTATGTCTAGTCTTGCATTTTCATTACAGCTTTAAATATTAATAGTGTTGTTTTCCCTAGTATTTTCATACAACTCGTTAATAATCTGGGACGTGGTGGTCGAGAGGTAGCGCTCTCAACTGTCATACCGATGGTCACGGGTTTGAATCCACACAAAGGTGAGGATTTGTTCTCGCGGCCTGAGGAGTCCCTGAGTTACCCAGCTCTGAATGGGTACCTAACTAGACAATAGTTAGGCGGCTGTGGTAATGCTTGGAACCCCTATAGCTGTGCCCTGTGACCGCTGCATCACTTGCCAACAGATCATCGCTCATGGTGTGTGGACGCAATTATCTTCTGCATAGAAGGAGCGTCTGTATATCTAAGATAAGATAAAACATCTGAATTTTGTACTGGGAGAAATATAATTTTTGTTTGTTTATTCTTTCATTTAGAATTCTGATGTGGAATAGTTTGCCTGAGAAACCAGAAAAATAAATACTATAAACTTGTAAAACTCTAATGAAAATGCAAGACTGCACATAAACCATGGATAAGCGTAGGATACAATAATCCTATGTATAATGAATTGAAAACAAACACACACCATGTCTGAATTCCATATCAAAACGTCTGGTTTATTAACAAGAACTCTCACTCTATTAATTAATTCTATACATGACCATGAAGGTTTATTTCCCTTATTACATTCCTCCTTTCCTCGGATATGGACTCATATCAATTGACAATTGAAATACATGTTTAACATAGAATGAGCCTAAATAACTCTTGATCACCTTGCATTGAGGAAAATTAAAATTAAGCAAAACGTAGACAATTCAGATGCATTTAAAGGAGTTCCATTATCCGGCATCCTTCCGTCTCGCGAGACGATGGTGCATCACCGTTGGGTTGGGTTGCATTTCCTCGAGTGACTGTGCAGTCCTATCCTTGAGTGACAGTCTTTGCCACAGTTTTTACACACGAGTTCTGTGCTTCCAAATGTTTTGGCCTTTCTCCTAGCTCTTCTGTCTGCAGCCTCCTCCATTCTTCGCTCCTCGGCTACTATCACGCCCTCTTTGACAACTGTGCGCCACGTAGATCGGTCTTCTGCCTTACACTCCCAGTCACTTGTATGTATTTTGGCTGCTTTCATGTCCCTTTGACAGACATCTTTAAATCGCAAGCGTGGGCGACCTGTTTTCCTCTTTCCTGAAGCAAGTTCACCATATAGGAGGTCCTTCGGGATGCGGCCGGGGCTCATTCTTTTGACATGTCCTAGCCACCTCAGGCGTCTTTCACTAAGAATTGAGAACATGCTTTGGGTATTGGCACGCGTTAGTACCTCACTATTAGGCACTTTTTCTTGCCATTTAATACCAAGGATGCGGCGCAAGCATCTCAAATGGAAGCTGTTAAGCTTACGCTCTTGTGATGTATAAGTGGTCCATGTCTCGCTCCCATATAGTAGTGTACTGATGACACAGGCTCGATAGACGCACAGTTTGGTTTTCTCCGTTAGCTTGGTGTTTTGCCAGACCCGCTT
Organism: Radix auricularia; assembly: GCA_002072015.1. Lineage (NCBI taxonomy): Eukaryota > Metazoa > Mollusca > Gastropoda > Lymnaeidae > Radix > Radix auricularia. The sequence continues at coordinate 481,815 of MUZC01000210.1, forward strand.
ATTTAGTTTAGCCATTGTTGCGGCTGCCTTGCCAATTCTGCTGTTTATTTCTTCTTCAATGGACAGTGTATTGGAGACCTTGGATCCCAAGTAGGTGAAGCTGTCCACAACCTCCAAGTTTTCATTATCGATATTTATGGTAGGAGGAGGTCGAGTGTCTTGGGCCATGATGTTTGTCTTTTTCAAGCTGATTTGCAGACCAAATTCTTTGCAGGCATTGGAGAAGCTTGACACGAGTTGTTGCAAACCAGATTCTGTATGTGCTGTTAGTGCCGCATCATCCGCAAATAGTAGCTCTCGAATTAGGACATCCGTCGTTTTGGTCTTGGCTCGGAGGCGGGCAGTGTTGAAAAGTCCTCCATCAGCTCTGGTATGTAACCAGATTCCCTCACTGCTATCCTTGAATGCGTATCGAAGAAGTACAGAGAAGAATATTGCGAAGAGTGTTGGTGCGAGTACACAACCTTGTTTAACTCCGCTGCTGACAGGGAAGGCCTCTGACTTAGCTCCATCGAACTGTACTGTGCCAAGCATATTTTCATGGAACTGTCTGATGATGGCAAGTAGGTGAGGGGGACATCCAATTTTTGCCAGTATTTGGAATAGCCCGTTGCGACTGACTAAGTCGAAGGCTTTTGTAAGGTCCACAAATGCAATGTATAGTGGCATCTGCTGCTCTCTGCATTTTTCCTGGAGCTGTCGTATGGAGAACACCATGTCTATGGTAGACCGACCGGACCGGAAACCACACTGAGATTCTGGATAGACGCGGGATGCTAGGCTTTGTAAACGTTTTAGTATAACGCGGGCAAAGGTCTTTCCTACAATACTAAGGAGTGAAATGCCGCGATAATTATTGCAATCACTCCTATCACCTTTGTTTTTATATAGTGTCACTATATTTGCATCCTTTAGGTCTTGGGGGATGTAGCCCTGTTCCCAGCAGAGGGACAGAATCTCGTGCAATGGTTGGAGTAAAGCTGTCTTGCCACTCTTTAGAACCTCTGGTGGTATTCCATCATTCCCAGGCGCTTTTCCACAAGCTAGACTGTCAATTGCTTTGCTCAGCTCTTCCTGTGTGGGCACGACATCAAGTTCTTCCATGAGTGGCATATCTGGGATGTCATCTAGAGCGGTGCTGGAGACTGTGGTAACTGTTGAATACAATTCCAGATAATGCTCAACCCACCGTTTTAGCTGTGCTGCCTGGTCTTGAATAATTTCTCCATTTTTGGACTTTAGGGGAGCAGCTTTTGACGTCAAGGGGCCCGTTGCCTTTTTGATGTTTTCGTACATGACTTTTGCATTGCCCATGTCTGCAGCTGATTGTATACTGGAACAGAGCTTAAGCCAGTAGGTATTGACACATTTACGTGCAACCTTTTGGGCAAGTGACTTAGCTGTTTTTAAAGCATGCAAATTGTCAGGTGTAGGCTTTTCCTTGTAAGCCATAAGAGCTTTCCTTTTTGCTTCAGTGACGGGTTTCATCTCGTCCCAATGTTCATCAAACCAGTCCGTGTTTTTGTGAGATTTTTTGCCAAAGGCTTGTATTGCGGATGTATAGATTGTGTCTCTCAGTTGCGTCCATTTGGAGTCAATGGTGACGCATGGGGACATCTTTGAGAGACTTTCCTTCACCTTGTCTTTGAACAGCTGCGCTATCGCAGGGTCTTTCATGCAGGAGGTATTGATGCGTGGACTTCCCTTTTTCTTTGTGTGGTACGAGTTTTTCCTCATTATTCGTACTTTGCTGGCGACAAGGGAATGATCCGTGTCACAGTCGGCACTGTGATAGCTGCGAGTGAGTAGGACGCTAGCTAGTTGTGCACGCCTGGTGATAATGAGGTCCAGCTGGTGCCATTGGTGGGATCGAGGGTGTCTCCAAGATACTTGATGTATATCCTTGCACTTGAAGAAAGTGTTGGTCACACACAAGCCTCGTGAGCAGCACAATTCCAGAAGCCTTTGTCCATTTTCATTTAACTTTCCTCTTCCAAATAGTCCAAGGCAGGTGGGCCAGGCTTCGTGGTCGCTCCCCACTCTAGCATTGAAATCTCCTAGGAGATAGATTGCCTCGTCTTTGTGGATGCCGGCTATTGCCTGGTCTAACGCTCCATAGAACTGGTCCTTCTCTTCCGGAGTTGAATAGAGTGTTGGGGCATACACACTAAGAATGTTTGCTGGGCCCGCAGTTGTTCTGAGTCTTAGAGTGAGGATCCTCTCCGTGCCTGATGACGGTGGTTCAATGGATGGTAGAAGAGTGTTTTTAACAGCGAAACCCACACCATGCTGTCTAGGTTCGTCTTTCGGTCTGCCTTGCCAGAAGAAGGTGTAATTGGCCTCTTTGAGTGAACCGTTGTCTGGGAGCCTGGTCTCCTGAAGGCATGCTATGTCAATCTTTAGCCTTTTAAGTTCTCTATCGATTATTCCTGTCTTCCGTGTGTCGTTTATGGACTGCAGATCATCAGTGATGCCGGGACACATAGTCCTCACGTTCCAGCTAGCGATTCGAAGAGCTGGGGTCTTCTTTTTCTTTTTTGTATTTCTTGGTGCAGGGCTTAGTGGCCCACTTGTTGAGTGGTACTCTAATCTCCACGCACCCAGTGGAGAAGGCAGGCCATGACGGGATAGCACCTATTTGACTGGGGGCTGCCCAGTTTGAGGCGGGCGGTAGCTGTCCAGTGAGACATTGGTAGTCTCTCCCACCGTCGGAAGCAGCCCCTGGCGCCTAGCTCTACGTCAATTGAGCTTTGGCTTATAACCGGTAACTGCTGCTTCCCGTGTTTTGTCGACACCTTGCGGCGACGCTGGAGTGTCCTCTCCAGAGGTGATGCAAGCCTGGGCGGGTATTATGGAGAATTAGCTGCTGCCCATACAGCATATCCCCCCTCTCCACGTCAATGGTGTAACCAAGGGAACGACTTGCGTCGATGCAGCTTGGCTGCCATTGGCGTCGCAGGAGCTGCCGGTATGTACATAAGTCTTATGTATAGACCGCCTGTAGGTGCTCCAATTCCTGATTTTCTTTCAGGGTTTACTCCCTTAGCCTTTCCCGCAAGGCAGGTATAGCCGCAAGGCAGCGGAGGATTTGTATTCGGAGTTTCCTTCTCCTAGATGAACTACCAGCCAAGGTTTTAACGAGCATCATCTACCCGTAGGGGTGCCAGAACCGGGGTTTGAACCCGTGACCGATTT
>MUZC01000210.1:487179-498599 GCA_002072015.1 Radix auricularia
TCAAGACAAGTTGTCCAACCAATGATGGGTATTTCTTTTGTTTTCACAACAAGGATATCGGCAGATATGTCAATATTCTTGTGCGATATTTGTGCATTGAATTTCCCTATAACATCTAGTGGTTGACTTGATGAAAATGGAAATATCTTGGTTGTGCTGCCATTCAGATGAGGTTTGGGAGTTAGCTTTTTAAATACATGTTCTGGCAGAATGTTGATGCTTGCTCCAGAATCTGCTAATGCTTGTATCATGCTCCCATTGATGTTAACTTCAAATAAAGGTAAATGTTTTCCTTGAATAGTGGACATGTACACGTAGTCATCCTCTACAGTGTTATTAACGTTTCTAATGTCCTTTTTAAAACTTGGTTTCAGGTGTGTGGTGCGTTTCGGTTGAAATAATGGTCTATTTGCACTATTGCAAACAGTAGCAAAGTGGTTGTTTTTGCCACATGCTCGGCACTGCTTATTGAAAGCTGGACAATACTTCTGACCACCTTCATGAGGCCATGCTATTCCACAATTCTTACATTTAGAGTAAGGAACTCTGTCTTGTTTTGGTGTAGATCTATACTTGTGTTGTTTGGGCTTGCTGTAATTAATTGAACTAGTACTAGTAGTAGATCTCATTTTGTGCAGAGATGCATTATTTCCTTCTATCTCCTTAACATGTTTTTGCGTGATCTCGCAGGTTCTGGCAAACTGTAATAAGTCTGTCAGCAAAATGTTAGGATTATTTAATCCTTTTTCCCGTACCTTGGATGATTTACAACCAGCTATTAGTTGTGACCTTATCTCTTCATCAGGGTTATGGAACTCACACAATGGTGCTAGCTGCTTTAACTCTGTGTAGAAGGTTTCTATCTCTGCTGTTTGTTGATGGAGCTGTCTGAAAGCATATCTTTGAATCTCTTTGTTTACTCTTGGATTAAAGTAACGGTTCAATGCTTGAATGAGCTTATCAAACACTGATTCATCTGGTGTTGGAGTTGTTTCCAAGTCCGGTAGTGATTCAACGATATCATTAAGATCATTACCAGCATATGTTAGTAGGAGAGCTTTCTTTTTGCTTTCGTCAGTGACATTGTATGCCACAAACAAGTTATTTGTTAGCCTTGACACCCACTTGTGCCATCGAGTAGCCACACCTCCTGCCTTCGTATCGAATGCAGGGTAGGCTGGTAGCTGTGCGAAAGCCATGTTGTAAATTTGTTTATGTCTCCTCGTTAGATATTGATTAAAGTAATCGAACGAATTAAAATCTGGTTTAATAATTATCGATCTTTGTAGAACTTAGATCAGATCTTCCTTTCCAAAGTTGTTTGGATTGTTTCTGACGAAGATGTTCATGGATTCTTTCTGATTAGAAAATTTTACCTCGTCGCCAATATTATGAATTGAAAACAAACACACACCATGTCTGAATTCCATATCATAACTTCCGGTTTATTACCAAGAACTCTCACTCTATTAATTAATTCTTTACATTACCAGCAAGGTTTATTTCCCTTATTACACTATGTATAAAAAGAGCATCTATAACAAATAAGATATCTTTTTGTACAAAAAAAAACTGACTCTCTATTTAAATTTGATTTGGGTGTGCTTTCATTATTTATAACACAACTCAATAATTGTCTATCTAAAAGTTGTTGTTATTAAAAATTTCACAGTTATACCTAAATATTGGGGTTTAGCCAAGTTTCAGAACCAGCAATTATATTCTGTTTTTATTTCTAGCTCTAAATCACTAATTTTATATTTTGGGCCGTGAAATTAATCATGTCTGCCTGGCATGATTTATGCTAGCTTAATTAAGGGTTATTTAGGCTAAGGGTATTTAAATCAGGATTTACTAAGACACTGCAAGAGCTAGTGGTACTTTTAAAAAAAATTCCTATTGATAAGAATTGGTAAATATATTTATAAAAAATTTATACACACATTTAATTAAAATTTAGCATAGGCATAGACATCCAGAAATATTCACTAGTTCTTGCTTATTTTAACTATACTTATAAAGTAATAATCCTTAAAATATGAGATATTTGACTTAATGTAAATTATTATGTCTAGGGTTAATGCTCAATCAATTACACTTCACTCAAGCTTTTTGTGTAATGCTCAAACGTTATTTAATGATGGAAAAGAAGAAAAATGTAGTTCCAGTTACAAATGATGAGCAGTTAACAAGATAAAGGAAATAAGAATTTAGATAAGACAATCATTCAACATTTCTTTAATTTTATATATATCCATAAATGCACCTGAAAGTGATTCATCTGGAAACTTTTAAAACAGCAAAGAATTAGAGCAAAAAGTAATGCGTGTACATAAAAAGTACACATATGATATATACACACAAAAAAAGGGTATAAGGAAAGTGAACTTTGCATATCACTCGTTTTCTTTAAAATTACACACAAATTTATAGATATATATAGATCTCCTATATAAAAATAATCAATTTTCTTTTATTAAAATATATAATACATTTTTTTTTACAAACTTTCAGAATGCGGTGGACAACTGACTACATCATCAAACATACTTTCCTCTCCAAATTTTCCTCGTTCTTACCAACAAAGACGTAGATGCCAGTGGGTCATTGTTGTTAATCAGGAAAGAAGCATCACGTTAACATTCAACAGCTTTCATATTGATGATCCTTATCATCATTTTTATTATCCTTGTCCTTCTAAATATGTCGAAGTAAGTAAGATGTAGAAAAAATATATTTAATACTAATACTTTGTTCTCTTAATTGTGAAACCATTGCTTTTTCTCAAATATTAACCATAAAATATCCATTTGTCTTCTTAATAAATTCCCAGAATCTTGGTGCCATGGATTCATAGGGGCGCTCACTGGAAACTTTAAGAAGTGACTTCCTAGAAGATTGCATTACTCTCAGAAAATGCATGTTCCAATGTTTATTTCCTTGAAACATTGCTTTAAACGATTACATTTTTTTTCTATTTTTAAGGGTGCATATAATAATATTTTTCAAAGAACTTAAGCTTAAAGTAATAAATTTATTAGATTTTTAATCTTTTTTTTTTTAATTATAAAAATTAAAATTAACTAAAAATACCTAAAATAATAACTTTTGTGATAATAATGATGCCTAATGTTTCCAACGCTTTGTATCTAAATATAATGCTGTTATTATGGCTGCACTACTCATATTTTTTTTTTAAGTCAAATGCCTGATTTTGTTACTTTTCTTGAAATAGTAGTAGTGTTGTCTGATTTGGTTGTCTCCATCCAGAGTAGTATTGTCTGAATTGGTAGTCTCCATCCAGAGTAGTATTGTCTGAATTGGTAGTCTCCATCCAGAGTAGTATTGTCTGAATTGGTAGTCTCCATCAAGAGTAGTATTGTCTGAATTGGTAGTCTCCATCCAGAGTAGTATTGTCTGAATTGGTAGTCTCCATCCAGAGTAGTATTGTCTGAATTGGTAGTCTCCATCCAGAGTAGAATTGTCTGAATTGGTAGTCTCCTCATATTTCTTCAGCATATGGCTGTAGTCTTTTGGCTTTTAGTTTCGTCAGTATTTTGTAGGTAATTTGTGCACTGAAGTTTGGATCCTTTCTTGTGTATTGAGTTATTAATGCAGTTTCCACTTCTCTTGGTATTTTCTCTTCTTACCGGATTCTAGTTAAGAAATGATGTATTTGAATGTGTAGTCTTCCTCCTCCTCCATACTTAATAAGTTCTGCTGTGATAAGATCTTCTACAGGAGCTATGGGTTTTTTCATATTATTGATTACTTCTTTAGCTACTTCTAATGTTGGCAGGTTTATAAAAGGGTCTGGTCCTCCATGTGGGACGTGGTGGTCGAGAGGTAGCGCTCTCGACTGTCATACCGATGGTCATGGGTTCGAATCCACACGAAGGTGAGGATTTGCTCTCGTGGCCTGAGGAGTCCCCGAGTCACCCAGCTCCAAATGGGTACCTAACTAGACAATAGTTAGGCGGCTGGGGTAATGCGTGGAACCCCTATAGCCGTGGCCTGTGACCGCTGCATCACTTGCCAACAGATCATCTCTCATGGTCTGTGGACGCAATTATCTTCTGCATAGAAGGAGCATCTGTATATCTAAGATGTGGTGGTTGGTAATCATCATCTTGTCCATTGTCTGAAGTCAGTATACCCTCAAAATGTTCAGCCCATCTATCCAATACTTTACTACTCTCTGTGATTAATTTTCCATCCTGTCTCTCACACTTTTGTGGTCTCGCTTGGTATCCATTCATGTCATCTGTTATTTTCATGTACTTTCCTCTGATATTTCTCTCTCCGACAAGTCTTATATTTCTTTTAGTTTAGCTTTTTTCCCTATCCCTCTTTTTCTTTCTGCACAATTTTTGTTGCTTCTCTTCTGGCCTCTATGGATGTTTGTGTTATCTTTCTGGTGTTTCCTTGTAACATGATCATTCGTGCTTTGTTCCTTTCTTCAATAGTTTTTCTGCAACTCTCTCCTTTATTAGTTGGAACCTTACAATTTTTTCAGCTGATATTTTCATGGCATTTTTAATACTATTCCATTGCTCATTTATGTTGTTTTCCTTGTTCCATTCTTATTGAAATGTTTCGGGCTGTGTTTCTACTTCAGTTTGGTATAAGGCTTTTGCGGTTAGTGGGTCTTTGGAAAGTTTTTGGTAATCATATCATTTCTCCCTTTGATTGTGACAATTATGAATTATACTTATTCTCTGCTTTTATTTAACTCATACAAGTAGGTGGTCAGAGCAGCATCTACTCCTTGATAACTTCTTACATCAAGTAAATTCATTAAATTCGGTTTATGTAAATATATTATGTATATTTATTTTTTATTCCAGTGGGGGGCACTCTTTCTTTTCCCAGAGGCCCAAAAATATTTTTATGCTCGAAGCCCATAATTTTGTATAGACGGCTCTGCCCAAACCACCTGCACTTCCTTGTTTTGTTTACCAATATTTTACTTATTTTATATTCCTTTAAAAAAAACCTATTGAATGTTACAATTTCTATCTCGCTTAACAATAAACCCTATAATTTAATACTAATTTACTTTTTAATACTTGGTTTTAATTAAAATTTTAACCTATTTGCATTTATATTTTTCTGTTGAGACAAAATGTGAAAAAAATTAACTATCTTTACAAGCATATTGAAAATTTTTTTTTTTTCCATAAATCATTTGAGTCCAAATTTTAATCCACAGATTTTTAATGGAAAAGAAGAAGATTCACCTTTAATTGGCCGTTTCTGTGGTAACAACATCCCAGGCCCATTTCGGTCATCGGGCAATGAAATGAGAGTTGTATTCCAAGCTAGATATTTCCCAGGCTTTACTGCATTTAGAGCTGAGTATACATCTGATTCTGAATTCGGTAAAAGTTTCAGTTAATTTAATACAATTTGGCCTGATCTCTACTCTTGTTTATTTATGTTATTCTTCAGTTTTTGGATTCAATGCTTGCTAGCCCATACAGGATAAACAAAATATTTTATGGAAGGCTGAATGGTGTTTCAGTTTTTCAAATTAATTTCATCTTGACTTTCGATTGGCTTCTTCTCAGAATGTGGTGGTGACCTGACTGAAAGATCTGGCATCATAGCCTCCCCTCCGACCAATAATAGCCTCACTCATCAGTGCATATGGCGCATCAACATTGATCAGTCCAGTCAAACTTCTGTCAAACTAAACTTTGATTTCTTTGAAATAGCAGGTCAACAGCCCTGTACTTCAGACTTTTTGGAAGTGAGAGAAGGTAAGTTTGATATGAGAGAAGGTAAGTTTGATGTGAGAGAAGGTAAGTTTGAAGTGAGAGAAGGTAAGTTTGATGTGAGAGAAGGTAAGTTTGGTGTGAGAGAAGGTAAGTTTGATGTGAGACAATGTAAGTTTGATGTGAGAGAAGGTAAGTTAGATGTGACAGAAGGTAAGTTAGATGTGACAGAAGGTAAGTTAGATGTGACAGAAGGTAAGTTTGATGTGACAGAAGGTAAGTTTGGTGTGAGAGAAGGTAAGTTTGGTGTGAGAGAAGGTAAGTTTGGTGTGAGAGAAGGTAAGTTTGATGTGAGACAATGTAAGTTTGATGTGAGAGAAGGTAAGTTAGATGTGACAGAAGGTAAGTTAGATGTGACAGAAGGTAAGTTAGATGTGACAGAAGGTAAGTTTGATGTGAGAGAAGGTAAGTTTGATGTGAGAGAAGGCAAGTTTGATGTGATAAAGGGGGAGTTTGATGTGAGGAAAGGTAAGTTTATTGTGAGAGAAAATAAAATTAACGTGAGGGAAGGTAAGTTTTTAATGTGGAGAAGGAAAGTTTAATATAAGAGAAAGTAAGTTTAGTCTGAGAGAAGGTAAATTTAGGTTGAGAGAATTTAAATATAATATAATGTGAGAAAAGATATTTTTTTAAAGAATTAAACAATGGAATTGATATAAATAACAAGGATATCTTTCTACAGGCAACTTTATTCTCACGTCTTGCCAGAATACGTTAGCTTTGTAGCAAAAAAATTATAACAAGGAAATTTATGCACGCGCAAAATATGAGCTCAGACAATGCAATTATTTAGTTCCTTTGAGTTAATATTAGCTTGATATGTTTTCAACAGGTTTGGACATGTCTGGCTCTGTTGTCGCTCGTTACTGTGCGCACAATTCACCTATTCCCATAATCCTGCCTGGTGTTGATTTATGGTTGCGTTACGCAAAGAGTGGAATAGATAATCACATCGATTTCCTGCATCCTTATTTCTGGCGAGACTATGGGGCATCACCGTTGGGTTGGGTTCAATCTGGATTCAATTTATCATATGAGTATTTAAGTAAGTTGTACGTGAACGTTTTATGATAAACCCTTTTATAATGTTATTGCAAAGTTTAAAAATTTTTCTTTGAGTATAATACCTGCCAGCAAGGGAAATCAACAAAACCTAATAAAAAAAAATTTTGAAATTATAATTTAACTTTTCAAAATCAGTGATTCCACTGGAAATGTGAACAGACGAAATTAAATTTTCAATCCTTTTTCAAATTTGATTGATCAAATTTATTTATCCAGATTGTGGTGGCATTTACACAGACAATTATGGAGTCATATCCAGCCCCAATTATCCTGTGAGCAACAATCAAACTATATCTTGTGCTTGGAAAATCCTTGCTCCAGAGGGCAGCACTGTAAAAGTATGTGTTCAAAAATAGGGATTAGACTAAAAGTTGAATCATCATTTATTGCTTAAAAATAATAAAAGAGCCTGATTTAGTCTATACACCACACCATGCAATAGTTAAAATTTGCGTCACTATGCTTATTAGAATAAAAGTAGTCTAAAAATGGGATATAGCTTTTTAGAGTTTTAACGGACATCCAAAAAATGAATCATTTCAACTTCAACACAGTATTTTAACACAAATACCTGTAATTAGATTTTACAAAAAAATGTTTCATTTAAATTTTTGTTTGGATACTTTTAGTGCAGAAACTTCACTAATTAATTGAGAAAAATTTAACCTGTTTCTGAGTCTATACTCAACTGCTACCATAGCGAAGTTTGATATCTTTTTTGAGAGGTTCTTTCCCAAATAGTTCTTGATTATTTTGAAAAATGGCTTATCCTGGGTCAGCATTTACTTAAATTCCTAGGTCAACGCTCAAGTTTTGAGCACATTTAAACATTTTGTTATGAATTTCAAAACTTCCAAAGGTTTCTAAATATTTTTAACAGAGAATATAACTCTGATTTTTTATTACAAGTTATATATTGGTCGATTATTGATCTATAAGAGGGTTTCCAAATCTTTGCAATTGGCTAAAATCACAGAAGAACTTGTACTAACATACTGTTAGTTCATACATATGACATAAAAACAAAAAGTAACTGACGTGATGTTGCAGCTGAGAAAATCTTTGTTCTGAAGAATCGGCTACAGTGTCAACAAAGTGGTAAAAGAAATTAAAATACCATCTTTTCTTTGTCTCTGTTGTGGGCTTCACCTGATTATCACCACATTGACTTGTCCTCCAAATCTGATGTTCTTGTATTAAGTCATTTTTTAAAATCTGCATCTATTTCTAAGGCCCTTTGCCAGCATCAACAAGGATGACATTAAGGTGATTGTCTAATCTCAGATATTTTTTGTTGTAAAAAAAATATTGGAACTTCTCAAATGTTTTATTGCAAATGCAATGGCCCATGGCAATATCATCTTGCATGAGTTTGCCAATGAAATTGACATGAGATAATATTTCATGCCGTTCATGGCACAACAATGCAAAATGTGAATAGTTGTAGTTGTTGTGTACTGAGTGGTTTCAGTAATTTATTTAGTTATTGTAGTTGAACAAATAAGACATTTAGAATACAAGCAAGATGTTAGATATAACCTTGAACGCCACAACCACTTGATCTAAATTGAAATATTGGTGACCACTGGAAGAGATTTAAGCAGTCGTTTCAGTTATACAAGATAGCCAGTGGACTAGACACGAAAAGCAAAGAAGTGCAGATCATGACATTGCAGCATGTAAAATTCTATGAAGCAGTGGAAGTGTAAAATTCATTCCGATGGACTGGAAAGGAATGTGACAATTATGACACAAATTTTCCTTCATTTACGAGTAAATGGGACGTGTTGGTCGAGAGGTAGCACTCTCGACTGTCTTACCGATGGTCACGAGTTCGAATCCACACGAAGGTGAGGATTTGTTCTCGGGGCCTGAGGAATCCCCGAGTCACCCAGCTCCGAATGGGTACCTAACTAGACAATAGTTAGGCGGCTGGGGTAATGCGTGGAACCCCTATAGCCGTGGCCTGTGACCGCTGCATCACTTGCCAACAGATCATCTCTCATGGTCTGTGAACGCAATTATCTTCTGCATAGAAGGAGCGTCTGTATATCTAAGATAAGAGGGAGAAAGTTTCGATTGTTTCATAACAGACCTGCCGCTAAAAGCCGAGTCTTGTGAATTTGAAAATTTGACTGAGTAGCTGATAAATGATAGAACTGTGGCTGTCGTGAAAAATGAATATCGTGGGGCTAAATTATTCAGAGAATTAGACAGGAATTTAAACAAAGGTGAATTATATGCAGCAGAGCAGAAGAGATATCCAAATGGCAGCTCAAAACTTAAACTGAAAATAAGACTGTGCGAACGGTTCATTCAAAAGTATGTGAGAAATCAAGTTTGCACATGTCAAAAAGTCAACATGTCAAGAAGTCAACATGTCAAGAGGTCAACATGTCAAGAAGTCAACATGTCAAGAAGTCAACATTTCAAACAAGCAGTGAAGTCATGTACACACGTAAAATTAGGCAAGCGTAAATATTGCAGTAAAACATAAACAAGAAAATGTCCTGCTTATGGAAAATTATGCCACAACTGAGTAAAATGGGATCATTTTTCTACACTATGCAAACCAAAGCGATTAAAAGTTGTCAATTGTCAACTAGAATATAAGGTTTACTTTTTCAATTTGAATGAAAAAAGTCTGCTTAGGAAGTGTGTTCACGCAACAAGTGATGAAAGGAAAGGCAGTGGTCACCTTTGAGCAGAGACAAGTAGCGTTCACACTGGACACAGGCGCGCAAGTAAATATTCTGCCATACAGATTGTGTTTTTTTCAACTTAGAATGAGAAGCACTCTGAAATCAACAGCAAGGCCTTAAGACATGCATTGGTGAAGCAATACCTGTTATAAGTAAATCATTAATTAGATTTAGATGCACACCGAAACATAAGGAGACGCTGAAAGTACTTAAGTCTCCAACTCTAAGATGTCTTATATAATTGTCTGATGTGAACCTACGTTCTCTACTCATATCGGTGGTCGGTTGGGAAATCAAAGTTAAACCCTTTAGTTGTGTTGTGTGCCAGTCCAAGCCGTAACAATGTGGAGCCATGGGGTAAACATAATCCCTGACCTCCAAGGTACAAGTACGGGGGAGCAAAAATGAAGCTTACACCATTATATAATTTAAAATTTTATTTCGGAAAAAGGTTTCAATTATATAATTTTAAAAATTAATTTATCCCTGGGTGCTAAATATTATTGTCACAACATTGGCAACGTAGAAATAATAATATAATATAATCTTTCACCATGAGACTAACTGCAGCCAGGGTTAGAATCTAATTTTTTGCTTTATAATATAATAGTTGTGAATCGCTTATTATTTAAAGGTGTACTTTTTTATGTTATACTATTAAAAAGGAATTTAAGGCTTCATTTTTGGGACTTTTTAAAATATCATTTTATGAATTAAAAAAATTGTCAGTAGTATTAAAGTAACTAAAACTAAATTTACAGTTTAGTTTTGTAAAGCAACCTGTAAAAAATATTAACACTAAAAGTTAATGAGTCAAATAGATTTGAGAACTATACTAGCAAATATGATACATTTCTCAGAAGGAAAATAATCCTTTAATTGAATTGCCCATTAAGGGAATAATTAAGTACAGCTGTGCAGTGTCTCTTGCTAGTACTGACAGAAATATATTAAATATTGGCGCCATGTACTCTTTTTAAAAGCAACAAATTTAATGTTTAAATTATTATTTAAATTAAAGGCTAATTTTTATTTTTAAAAATGAATTTAAATTTCAGATTCAAGTTACTGACTTTGACTTTCCACTTGGGTGTGACCAAGAAAATCTTACAATTCAAAATGGAGGATACTTAAACTCACCAAACATTGGCATTTATTGCAACCAGACTCGTCCTCCTGACTTCAAGTCACAGAGCAATGCCATACGCTTGACAATGGTTAATGGAATATCAGCTATCAACCGCAGAGGCTTTCGCATGACATATACATTTGAGAGTGGGGGTATGTAGGTCATTCGTAGAGGCTTTCGCATGACATATACATTTGAGAGTGGGGGTATTTAGGTCAACCGTAGAGGCTTTCACATGACATATACATTTGAGAGTGGGGGTATGTAGGTCATTCGTAGAGGCTTTCACATGACATATACAAATACTTAAAAATTAAACACCTGACACAGAAACTTAGCCGTAACCTCCAAAATAATTATATAAACAGTGTAATAACTAAAGATAACAATAAAAACTTATGGTCCTTTATCAAATCTAAAAAAATGGAGCCTTCAGGTATAGCCACACTAAAAGACTCAAATAATAAAACCTATAATGATAATGAAAATAAAGCCAATATCCTTAACAAATATTTTGCATCATCATTTTCTGCCTCAGGAAATTTCAATAAATTTAAATAAATTGGAAGAAATAGGTAACATAACTGTAGATGAGATAGGTATACATTCACTCCTAAAAAACTTAAAAATAAACAAAGCTACTGGCCCAGATGAATTACCTGCCAGGTTATTAAAAGAATTAAGCAATGAACTGTCCCCAATCCTTGTAGTTCTTTTTCAAGCCTCTCTAAACCAGGGCAAAGTGCC
>MUZC01000210.1:506298-535608 GCA_002072015.1 Radix auricularia
AATGAGAACAAAGCAGTAGTACAGTACATGTAATAGTCAAAATGAGGTTGAAGGATGAATGGTTGCCAATGACAACAAGTTTGCACACGGTACATTTTATTATTCCATACGATCCCCTCAGCTTACAATTCCTTCGGTAACTTGATGCTAATAGGACTAACCAACAACAATGGTTTGGGAGATTGAGAGTAAACTGTCTGTAGTCTGTTATATTATATATTTTAAAATCTGGGGAGCCTTGCTTACAGTAAGCAGCCTATGATTTTGGTATCGTCCCATCACTAGCGTTAATAAATGATAATGTTCATGCACGTGTTTTTGGAGTTTTTTTTTAACACAACAGCATTGCCGTTATTTGTTTGATGAAGCTATCGGCATGCTATAAAATTGTACATACATGTTTGCTAACAACAGAAGGTATATGTGCACCAACTGACAGCAGAAATTTACAAATTTAAAATAAAAACCAACATCGATTATCGATAAAAACTTTTAATTTTCTCCAACACATCTCTGAAACTGGCGATTTAAGTTAGCAACACATGTCTCAGCGCAAGTGGGCTGTGACGAAAACGTCACCAGCACACATAGCAAGCTGATCGCATTGCCATGGTACCAAAAACAACACAGCGCTGAGAGCAAAAAGCAAGTGGGCTGTGACGTCACCAGCAGACACTGGTGAAACATTTTCAAACGCTTGCGATTGGTCATGTGGATCGACTTAACCGATGTTAAGTGACAAATTTGACCTTTTTTGTGCTCGTGTTATGAGGTTTCGGCGACTTAAAAAAATCGAATTAAACGACGAGAAAATACTAAAACAAAGAGAGAATTTGGCGGTTCCAAAAAAAAACGTCGACTTAATGGGGTGGTCGACCTAAGCGAGCTCGAGGTAAGTGGGTTCCACTGTATATATATATATATATAAAGTTACAGGTATGCTAGAGAAATGGTTTATTATTTATTTATTTATCTTTTTTGTAGTGAAGAATTTCCTATTTTTGGATTTGCAACACCAATTAATAAAAATGCAACTTATTAGTATTTTGGAGTTTTGGCTAGTTTAAAAATATTTTATTGAAATAATAAAAAAGAAAATTGTAACTATAAATCAATTTTTGAACATAACCCAATTATGATAACTTTTGAAACAATAAAAAAAATATTTGTTTTTAGGTTATGAATGGTGGCCGTGTTATGCTTATATTGAAATAAATAATTCTCCACCATATTGTACGAGAACTCCAGAGCCCGTATCATCTCCAAATCAGATGGTCATAAGATTTAAGTCTGGCTCATCACGGACAATGAAAGGCTTCAAAGCTCAGTATGAAACAGAAGGTATTTTGATGGCAGCTTTTCATTTAAAAAATTACACTATTTGCAGATGAGTTCTTTCAGAGATAAAAGGACACTTAAAATAATTTCAGTGAAATACCACCATTTGTCCACTAATCTACTTGCACAACTCATTACTTGTCTAAATTATTCAAGTAAAATTCAAATTGTCAGTCACACAATGGTACAGGATTCACTAACTGTCCAATTTTATTATTTTTCTTTTTTTTTGTGGGGGGGGGGTGTAGTTTTTTTTCTTAAATAAAAATTGATTCATCAATAATGTTCGATTTCCCATGTAGGTAGAAGCATAAAACTTTAAAGTTTTTGAGTACACTTTTGCGATGGTAACAGGTGAAAAAAATGTAAAATTATCACACACTAGTGGGCCGAGGGGCTAAAATTTAGGTTTTTCTCCTTTTATAAACTATATGAAACAGATTCATCATGAAATCTCCAACTCCCATGTATGTAGGAGCATAACTTTTATAAAAATTTGTTGTATACTCTTGCAATGCTAACAGGCTCAAATTTATCGCAAACTGGTGGTCCCAATGTAGTTTTTGTCTTATATATCTCCACGTACATGGAAGCATGAAACTTTGGCAAGTTGTTGAGTACCCTCCTGCAATGCTACAATGCTAACAAGCTAAACAAATATTTAAATTATCAGCTCAATAGGATCACAGTAAGTCAGTCATTATTACTTTAGTTTTTCCGAGCGACCAACAAAGACATACAGAAAAGAAGGTGAATATAATTAGTATATCTGGCATGATCTAGATCAGTGGTTCCCAAAGTGGTCCCTACGGACCCCCAGGGGTCCGCGGAACCCTTCAGGGAGTCCGTGGACAACAAAATTGATTTTGGGGGTCCCTAAACAACATGAAGGGGTCCGCGGAAGGTTTTAAATTAGTATAACATAATAAAATTATGTTTTGTAATTGTTACGGAAATAAAAATAAACAATATATACCGTTGTAGAGTTTTTAGGTCCAGGGTAAAATAAAGTTGTTTGACTTAAAAACAGAAAGAAAAAAATGATTCGATAATCAACAGCTGTAACCAATCAAATGCTTGGTTAATTGAAAGGTTTGTCAAGTTTAATGCGTGAGAAAGGCGGAGACCCTATATGTAGGTCATAAAAATACAATCTTTAAACGCAAAGGATTGCAGGGTTGGGAATATAGAGACGTATCAGTAAGTTATATTTATTCGAAACAGGAAGAATCCAGCTTTACATTGATACCACATTTGATGTGATTTGACGATTATAAATACATGAATCAGGGCAGCAAACCATAGATATATGTAGGACATAATAAATCTGTACAGAAGGCGTGGCTGTCATAGATAAGATAAGATAAAAGATTTTTTAAATTTCGACGAAACACCTTTTAGAGAGATAGCAAAATAACATTATAAAATATTTTCTAATATATATTCTGGTAACATTTTTTAAAATGTAGTTAACATTAAAAAATTGATATAAAAACCTTTTAAAAATGTATATTGAAACATAGAAATCTCACCTGCATCCCCCTTTTTTATTTTTAAAGTTTTAGATTGCGCAGTGTGAGACAGAATAGCAAAAATAGTTTTAAACAGCATTGCAATTATGCTGCTACATGCATAAATTGCCTACAAGAAACCAGGAAATAGTATGTTACCAATGGGTCTTCTGTGTAATCAAAATTTGTCGAATGATTCTATGAAACCTTACAAGCTTGAGGAACTTTAAATGAAAATCCATAGTGATAAATAAGATAAAGATTTAACGTTTTTAGAAGCAGTCCAAGACACAAATTTGAAAACACCCTCACTTCAACAACTCATGGGGACAACATCTAAGTCTAAGCGAGATGACTAGATGAGATAGACTGCGTGAGTCTTATAATATTATATATTGATTACTAAGTCTGATCAAAGTCTGGAAAGCCCCACACGATTAGTGAAGAACTTATTTTGCCAGCTGTAAATGAGGTGATAAGCACTGTGTTGCAGAAACCAGCTTTGGACATCACAAAAGGAATTCCACCGAGCAATAATTCAGTCCAAAGAAGGATTAGCGAAATGACTCAGTGTGTTGGAAATTCTTTGAGTACTAAAACGACATCTGAATATTCTCTACAACTTGCCGCCGAGTTCACTTTACCCGGAAACGATGCTTTACTTTTAGCTTACGTAAAGCTTTGTAAAATAAGAACAATCTTGCCAAGACCTGTTGTTTGCTAAATGTTTGAAAAACTGTTACGAAAGGTGAGGCGTTCTTTACTGAATTAAAAGAGATTTTTCAATGAAAAAGCTATACCTTAACTAGTATCATTTATGTTGCTACTGACGGTGCTCCGGCAATGGTAGGAAGATACCGAGGCTTTCTGACACACTTAAAACAAGCTTTACCAAATGTATGTTCAGTACATTGTGTCATTCATTGACATACTTTAGTTGCAAAAATCTTAGTGAATTTTTGCAGGGATCAATAGATTATGTCATTGGAGCAGTTAATAAAATCAAAAGGAATGCTTTCAATGACATATTATTTGCTAAAATTTGTTTGGAAAATGATGAAGACTATAATCGTTCACTGCTTCACACAGAAGTATGTTTGTTAGCTAAAACTGCATGTTTAAATCGACATTATGCTCTCTTATTATTTGCTGGAACTCCTGGAAGGCAAAGACAATGAATTTAGACAAAATTTATCTCAAAAAATGACATAGCCCAAATGACATATTTGTTTGCCAAATTTAAAGAAATTATGTGGAAATTACAAGGTGACCTATTAAATTTAATCAAAACTAAAAGCGTAATATCAGCGTTTTGCTGCAAAACTTTTTTGTATAACCAAAACTCAGGGTGAGGAGAATGTTCTCAGATTCAAAATCTCTCGAAGTTGCAAAGAGAAATGAAGATTTGTTGCCTACTGTCAACACTTAGCGGCTCTTCATGCAGACCTGAACCAAAGAATTGAGGATATTCTTCATTACGATATTCCCGACTGGGTGTTGAACCCTTTTGCGCAGGGACAAACTCAGATCCAAGATACAGATGAGACAATACGAGTACATGAGCAAATTATTGAATTATTACACAATGAGGAACTTAAACCAATGTTTGTACAAGGATATCACAAATTCTGATAACAAAAAAACAACAAAACTTCTAGGTATTAGTGCTCATTGGGTTTTGCGTTTGCTACTCACAAAAATCGAGCCGGATATATATCTCACAAAGGTCATCCCAGTCATTTAAAAAACAAATTAAGAATTAAATGTAAATAAATAATTCTTCAACAAAATGATGTTTTTTTTTAAATTAGTAGGGCTGCGAAAATTACCGATTAATTTCTTGATTAATCAGTAATTTTCTTTATCGATTAAAATTATTTTAATCGATAAAATAGCTATTAAAATTAAAGAAAATGTTTTAAAAATTTTTCTCAACTTAGTTTAAAAATAAATAATTATTTAATAATAAATAATAGTTTCTTTGTTTCCGTACAAAAGTCTCCAATTTAAAAAAGAGTCATTGAACGTGTAAACTTTAAAATAACCTGTTTTATAAGCACAATGGTATGTAAAAAAAAAAAATTGTTTTTAATTAATTAACAATAACAAAATTAATATTCATTGACATTATATTGGACTATTTATATTTATATATATATCTCCTAACAATATTATAATTTTTAATTTTAAATCAAATTGAATACTTAAGTTATAGGCAATTTAAAAAGTGCCATAAAAGTGCACACAATGTGAAAGAAAACAGTGAAAAAAGTGATCATGAGGTCTTAGTAGAAAAAAAATCATAACTTAGGATAAAAATATGATCTTTATGTTTTTGTTAATAATCAAAGAAATTCTTTACAGCTATATTATTTCCATATTTTAAAAATTAATTTGAAATTTTCATCCGAGTGTCTAAACTTTATACGCTATTTAACCTTTTTAAATTTGTAACTATATTTTAAAAATATCTCAATAAACAAAAATCAATGGCCTGTTTTTATTACTTCCCTTGCAATTTTCAGTTTAATGACGTCATACATCTTTATTTTTAGCTTTAACAAAATTAGCGATTAATTAATCGGTAATTTTTCAAATGTTTAAGATTAAATTTAAATAATCGATAACAGGCCTATAAATTAGTAAATTTGTTTGCTATACATTTATATAGCGTTTTGTCACTTAGGGGTCCGTGGGAAAGTTTTGACTATAAACGGGGTCCACGGGCAAAAAAAGTTTAGGAACCACTGATCTAGATTAAAATCAATTTGTGTTTTGAATTTGTATAACACAAATTTTCAACACTACATGAAATCCTAATTTTCCACAGCAAAGTGTGGGTATTTTGCTTATTGAAAAATAAAAGATGTAATGAAAGAGGTTATAAGGGAGAAAGGAGTTTTTATGGATTTTATGCTTAATATAGTTTTCTAGTGGTTGAAATAAACAATCATCTGTAAGTAAGGAATGGTGTAATCCAATTTGCATTGTATTTAATGTGAAATAACAATGCACCATTTCTATAAATCATCATTCCGATTGCCCCCTTTAATTTTATTGTGTAAAAATATTAAGATTCCACTGTATAATAATGCATTGAAAAAAGAAATCATTGCTCAAATCATGAATTTCCCTAAATGTAATTTTAGTGGCTATATCTTTTCTATCAGATTGTGGAGGAACCTCAACAGATCCAACAGGCACAATTTTAACTGGCAACTTTCTCAACTCTTATAGTTCTGAGGGTGCCTGCAATTGGACTATAACAGTGGAGCCAAATAAAGTGATAATTTTAAAGTGAGTACCACATCTTCATTGTTTTGTATGAGTTTATGGATTATGTTGATGGTACACATTTAAAAACAGCCTAGTCCAACAGTAAAAAAATCTAAAATTTTGAAATACATTTGTTGCGTTTATTTTTCTATATATATTGAGGCCCCATTATAAATGTTTTGATCATTCTGGCTCTGTGAATTTTAGGGACATTTTTGTTATTTCTGTGAAGAGAATGTTTTCAGGAAGTGGAGGTTGTGTGTAGGTGGCAATAGACAAAAATTTGTCAAGTGATGTTGAATCATTTTTTCTTTTTGGCAGAAGCAAACATATTTTTACAACCATGTCAGATAAATTAATACAATTTACTGTAAGTTTCACCTCAATTTAATATTTTATTAAGAAACATGAAAATAATATTTTAAGTATGCAAATGCAGAATTTTACATTTCAAATTCTTTATTTAAGTTAAAAATAATTTATCCAGAGTTATTGTCAGGGGAACCCTTAAAAGTTATGTAAATTAAATATACAGGTTTTTTCATAAACTTTTGTTGAAGGAAGGTTCAATTATTAGTTGCTGACAAAAATGGAAGGTGTAATTTGACTTACTGGTAAGAAGGTTTCTTCTACCACAAAGAATATGTGATTAGGGTGTTATTCATTGTTCATAGTTCTTGACACAGGGACCTTTTACTTCTACCACAAGGAATATGTGATTAGGGTGTTATTCATTGTTCATAGTTCTTGACACAGGGACCTTCTACCACAAGGAATATGTGATTAGGGTGTTATTCATGGTTCATAGTTCTTGACACAGGGACCTTTTACTTCTACCACAAAGAATATGTGATTAGGGTGTTATTCATTGTTCATAGTTCTTGACACAGGGACCTTCTACCACAAGGAATATGTGATTAGGGTGTTATTCATTGTTCATAGTTCTTGACACAAGAACCTTCTACCACAAGGAATATGTGATTAGGGTGTTATTCATTGTTCATAGTTCTTGACACAGGGACCTTCTACCACAAGGAATATGTGATTAGGGTGTTAATCATTGTTCATAGTTCTTGACACAGGGGTGGTTGTCCAGTGGCAGAACGCTCGACTGGCGTACCGCTGGTCACGAGTTTGAATCCACGCAAAGTAGAGGATTTTTTCCTGGGGCCTAGGGAGCCCCTGAGTCACCCAGCTCTGAATGGGTACCTAACTAGACAATAGTTAGGCGGCTGGGTAATGCGTGGAACCCTTAAAGCCGTGGCCTGTGACAGCTGCATCACTTGCCAACAGATCATCTCTCATGGTCTATGGACGCAATTAGCTTCTGCATAGATGGAGCGTCTGTATATCTAAGATAATAAGATAAGGTCACAAAAGCTATTTAATGTAATCCTGGGTAAACTAATGGCAAATAGTCTTCTTTACTTAGCTATGACTATTTAGAGCTCAGCTTACTCCATCTGGTAACCAATTTTTAAAGAACAATCTTTTGTCTTTGTGTACCTAGCAATAGCAGTCTACATAATATATAAGTAATGATTTTATTATTTTACTTTTATGATTGTGCTTATTTTTTTTTTTGAAATGTGAAAAAAATCTTTAAAAATGACAACAGTCAGTGATATGCACACTGATGGTAGTATGATGGTAGTATGACACATTTGGACCATACTTGTGACACCAAGCTGTACTGGTCTATCTGTGAACGAGCCCTACCCCTCATTGTTGACAGTTTTGGTTGGCATCATTTGGATAGTCAAACAGCAGCACCAAATATTATTTATTATAATTAGTAAAACTTAGAAAAAAAATCTGAGCCTAAAGATATTGATTTTTTTAAAAATAGATGATATAATCCATCTGTTTGTATTTAGTCTTCCAAGATTGTATAAATCTGTGTATCCATCTAATCTGTGTATCCATCTAATCTGTGTATCCATCTAATCTGTGTCTCTATCTAATCTGTGTATCCATCTAATCTGTGTAACCATCTAATCTGTGTATCCATCTAACCCGTGTCTCCATCTAATCTGTGTATCCATCTTAGATCAGATTGACTCAAATAAAACCATTTCCATGGAAAACTTTTTTTTTCTCCTCTTTGTCTTTATATTATCCTCTACACCTATCACATGGATAGGAGATTGATGAAATGTGTTTAGGCATAGCAATAAACCAGGTTAAAGTGTGGTGGGCATTATTTTTGAGTGATACTATCATGTTCCTCCACCTACAAAATTACTATTTTAGTATTGGACATTTTTTGGCATTTTTATTTTATATTTGAGCTTAGTGTGATTTTGGACCATGACATTATGTCATTTAAAAATAAGAGCTTGAAAATCTCATGAAACAATGTAAATACTGCTCTAATTAAATTGTGTTATCTGGTGTTTCCATGGCTAAATATGTTTGCCCAATTGTTTAAGATTAGTTTGTTTTTCTATTGCTGTTTACATTTTTATGATGTTTTATTTTAAATTTGCCAATAACATCCATTATAGATGCTTGTATTTTAGGTCAAAGAAAACTTTTAAATGTTTTTAAATGAAATTTAACTACAAACATTGTTCTTTTGTCTAGTAAGGGATTCTAATTCCAATATCAGCCTAGTCATAGTGGGCTTACACATTTTGTTCACAAATTTTTTTCCAGTTAGCATTAATTTAGCTTTTTGTCTGTCACCTCAGAATCCTATGCAGTGACTATTTTAATCTGATTAAAATGGCAATTTTGACTTTCTGTCTTACACAATTTTTATAATAATTTAATATTACCAGCATCAGTGAATAAAATTTTGGGTTTATACAAAAAGCTTACCAACAAAATACCATTTTACAAATTTCTTTATTATTTTAGCCTTTATTGAAGCTCTTTCTTTACAGAAGACTATTGCGTTTTTTGCTTATTCATGTCTAGTCTTGTATATTATTAGGATCATAAGTGTTGATAGAATGTTGGTTCACCTGGTTTCCTTAGGCAACCCATTCCATGTCCAAATTGTAAAATTCTGTCAACAGTTTAAAGAGTCCCAATGTAAATTCATTTAAATTTAATAAATTATTTACTTATTGATCTTACCTGATTTTTCCATGTCTGAGGTAGAAGAGATTCATGGTACTTGCGTCTATAAACATAAAACTCTTTTTAAAGGAAATGTCACTAAGAATTCTTTGTTGTTTTATATTTCCTCAAAGACTGAGGCAAAATGTTCCAAAGCTTAGCAGTAATCATTTTAAAAACTTGCCCCCTTAAGCACTCCCTTTTATGTAGATTCATTCTAGGAAATAAATAAGTAGATACTGTGATAAGAAGCCACTTGAAAGAAACATTTTTGGACATTAATTCTTGAAACAAATGTTGAGCATAACATTATTATATTTTGTATTATTAGCTTACTCACAACAGGGAATCTTTCAATCTTGAAGTTAGTAAATGTGATGTATCTCATTGTTGATACCACTTTAATTTTTTTTTAATGAATAAATTAACAAATTTAACCCTTCAACTGTTCGTAATTTTTTTTTCATCCCAGGTTACTATATTTTGCCCAGTCTTCAATACATTCTTATTGGCAATGCTACTATCATTACCTTGATATTTATGACGGCTCTAATGAAACAGCAACTCGACTGGCACGCATTTGTGGAGATATTTCAGGAACTCCTAACAAGATAAAAAGCTCAACCAATGTAATGTTTCTGAAGTTAGTTACAACAACAATTTATTATACAGCCACCAAGGGATTCCAAGCTAGTTACACATCAACTTATGGTAAGTTTCATCTATAGTAAATGTTAACAGATAAAGAAAGTTATTATGTCAAATAAAAATAATAAAATATAGAATAAAACAAATTACATCAAACTTTTATGTCTGATTAGAATCTTTTGAGCAACATTAAATAATAATATTATTATGAAAACAAAACTGGATTTTGTGTGCATAGTTTTCATAGTGGTAAAATTTTACACATTTTAGAGAAAGAAATTTTGTCCTTGTCCCAAATCTCAATGTTTCAAGTTATATCAATATACATAATTGTTTCCCTTTGCCAAAAAAAAAAGAAAGAAAAAAAAGAAAAGGTAAATTTGACTTGCTAGATTTTTCATGTGCAATAAGTCTAATGCCTTAGCTTTGAGAAGAATATTTGTAACCATTATAATTGCTGCCCCCCCCCCCCTTTATTAAATTCAATGTAACACTTTTGTCATTGTGTGGAATGTGTCCTGTTTTTCTTAACCATAACAAAGCAGCTCATTGAAATCTCAGAGACAACACATTTTGTTGATTAAATTTCAAAATAAAAGCAAGTCAACCTGAAATTTAAAGAACTCTTACTTTTCTTTGGCTTGAGTTTTCTTACAGGGAATGGGCTTGTTTCCAACTAGATTTGTTAGAAGAAATCCTTTGAACCTAGAAGATGATAATCTGAGAATGTAAATAAATTGGTTCATGGGACAAGACTATAGCCAAAAGAATTTGTGTCTGGATTAAGTTAGAGAGACTCTGGTAAAAATATATAATTGCTGAAAACCTTTACATTTGGTAATTGTGTTTTAAAGGACCTTTAGCTGGTTGTGGTGGCACACTAAGAAATTCATCTGGAATAATCAGATCACTTGACATAGACAACAATGGTCAGTATGAACCTGATCTGAACTGTGAGTGGCTAATCTATGTTGGTAAGTTATACCAGAGACCTAAGTATAGATTGGCGTATTTAATAACTATGCTTTACATTTGGTTTAGTTTACTAGATAACATAAATTAATGGGAGGTAGGGCTCAGCATGTCTGAAGAGTTTTGATACACATTGGCAAACATCAGCTATTGAACTTTTAATTTGAAAAATACCGTCAGAACCCTTTAAAGATTGGTTATTAAATTTTATTTTTCTGTCTTTAGGTAACAACAAATTAGTGACACTAAATATAACTGGTATCAACATAGCTGGTCAGTCTAATTGTCAAGGGAATCAAAGTCAAGATCAACTCACAGTAAATGAACTTTACTTAAATCATTTGACTTACATTTTTCCTTTATACATTTTACAATAGTTTTATTCAGCTAGTATTCAGTGAATATGATTTTTAAAAAATCATTGCATTAGTAATAATTTAAAAAACAAAATTATTGAATCCATAGGGATGGAGTAAACTTGTCCATAAAAAAAAACTTTTCTGTGATAAAATAATTGAAACAGATGCAACGGCATGATTAAAAGAAAAAAGATTAATTTTTGGTCTATCTTTCATCTGAAACACTGCTAGTAATATGTTTCAATCCAATATTTTCAAACAGATTTATGAGGGTGAATCAACAAATGAAATGATCCTTGGAAGGTATTGCCAGCAAACATCTGATCAGTATCTTACATCAGGATCTAATGTTATCCTGGTCGTTTTTAAAACAGACTCTGATGGGTCAGCCACAGGATTTACAGCCACATTTGGTGAAATAGATCGTGAGTTGTTTTTCATTTGTTTATACTTTTCTTCACTTGTTTTTTTTTTTTTAATTGTGTTTTAGGGCAGCATACAGTGTAAATTTTTTTTAGAAATAATGAAAACTAACTGATAAGAAGGCATCAATAATTTTAGAATTCATTCTAACTTTTCAATAAGCAGATACTTCAAGATAGCTTTTTAAGACCATTTGGATACAATGATCTTGGATCCATAAAAATGAGAAAAGGAAGAAACATAATGCTTTTCATTAAAAATAATCCCAATATAATAGTCCTTTTTATTTTAAAAATTAATAAATGTAAATCTTAAGTTTTTAAACTAATGCCTAATGTAAGTAAGTTTTTAAACTAATGTAAGTAAGTTGAACACAAAATATTTTTAATTATAAAACATGATCTTCTGTCATTCTTTAATGTTAATTAATAATTTAATACTTCAGCTTAGAAGCATTTCTGATCCTTTTTTCAGGGTTTAGTAATTAAAATATGTTTATAAACCTAGAAAAAATATGGAAAAGCAAATGCTTGGGCTTGGGTGCTTAATAGTTCAGTTTTTTCTTCTGTTGGAACATGTATTAAACTATGAAATAAAGGAATGTTGGAAAATGTATTAAACTTTAAACTATGAAATAAAGGAATCACTACATCCTGTTGGAACATGTATTAAACTATGAAATAAAGGAATCACTACATCCTGTTGGAACATGTATTAAACTGTAAAATACAGGAATCACTGCATCCTGTTGGAACATGTATTAAACTATAAAATAAAGGAATTACTACATCCTGTTGGAACATGTATTAAACTATAAAATAAAGAAATCACCACATCCTGTTGGAAATGGTATTAAACTATAAAATACAGGAATCACTACATCCTGTTGGAACATGTATTAAACTTTAACTATGAAATAAAGGAATCACTACATCCTCTTGGCACATGTATTAAACTATGAAATAAAGGAATCACTACATCCTGTTGGAACATGTATTAAACTGTAAAATACAGGAATCACTGCATCCTGTTGGAACATGTATTAAACTATAAAATAAAGGAATCACTACATCCTGTTGGAACATGTATTAAACTTTAAAATAAAGGAATCACTACATCCTGTTGGAACATGTATTAAACTATAAACTATGAAATAAAGGAATCACTACATCCTGTTGGAACATGTATTAAACTATAAAATACAGGAATCACTGCATCCTGTTGGAACATCTATTAAACTTTAAAATAAAGGAATCATTACATCCTGTTGGAACATGTATTAAACTATAAACTATGAAATAAAGGAATCACTACATCCTGTTGGAACATGTATTAAACTATAAACTATAAAATAAAGGAATCACTACATCCTGTTGGAACATGTATTACACTATAAACTATAAAATAAAGGAATCACTACATCCTGTTGGAACATGTATTAAACTATAAACTATAAAATAAAGGAATCACTACATCCTGTTGGAACATGTATTAAACTATAAACTATGAAATAAAGGAATCACTATTTCCTGTTGGAACATGTATTAAACTATAAAATACAGGAATCACTGCATCCTGTTGGAACATGTATTAAACTGTAAAATAAAGGAATCACTACATCCTGTTGGAACATGTATTAAGCTATAAAATAAATGAATCACTACATCCTGTTGGAACATGTATTAAACTATAAAATAAAGGAATCACTACATCCTGTTGGAACATCTATTAAACTACTTAGTCTTTTGTTCAGCTGACACTTGGGTGGCTTAAAATGCTTTTGTATAATGAAGTCCACGGGACAAATTGTATTTAAACAAATTTTGATCAACCTGAAATTTTACCTATGCCTTGCATTGAAAATTTTTGGAAACTCTTCACAGACTATTCTAGAAATTGTGAGATAGTTGAGATAGTACTCAAAATATAAAATTCAACAGTTAGAGCCTAATTTTTATTATAAAAATAGGATAATGTTTATAAACTAATTGTTAAAATACTCATTTGTAGTCATTGTTTTAAACATATTCAAATTTTTAGGAACGTATGATATAGATGGCTGCCAACCAGCAGACGATTGTCAAGCTCTTTGTGCATAATATTTTTATAAAGCCAATATATATCTCTGTTCTAAAAACTCTATGAAGACATTAATAAATTTTCACAAAAGAGAAACAATACAGATTTTTAAAAAACTTTATAACATTTTTTTTTGGTGAAAAATTCTGATGTTTTATTGTAATTTTGGTTTGAACTAAATTGATTTCTAATGCAACAAAATGTTATTCACTTCTTTCAAACAGGCAGGGCAAAGGAATGGCCTAGCAAAGACTAAAACAATAGCTTTCAAATTTATTATCTTAGGAAATGATAGAGAATATTTTTTTTTATTCTTAAGATAAATAAAATAAAATTGAAAATGTAGGAATGTTACAAAATTTTATTATTAAGGAAAATTTTGATTGACAAGCTTTTAAAAGGGTTGTATAGACATTTAAACAAGAAGGATGCAGTCCATATTAGTGTTTAAGGGTTGTATAGACATTTAAACAAGAAGGATGCAGTCAATATTAGTGGTTTTTCAAATGACTCCTTGTTTGTCATCTGATTCAATAGCTTTAAAAAATTTTTAACTTTGTTGGGTTTTTTTAGCATTTAACCTAAATGAAAACATGAATTCTTATCATTTTCCTTAATAAATAGCTCATTGTTTTAAAAAAGGACAAAAGTATCTATAATAACCAAGATGCTCTGTACCATATTTATATTTACATCTTAATCTCATGTTTTAGGATCTTGCTCTATGCTCAAAACTTGCTGCTGTCCTCTTTCTATTTGCAGCCGTGTGTGGTGGGGTCTTTAATGCCACATCAGGAGAACAAATCATCTCATCACCCAACTATCCCAACTACAACAATCAAGTTCTGCGCTGCAACTGGTTTATCGACTCAGGGTCCAATAAAAACCTAATCAAAATTGAGGTCACAGATCTTCAAATGGAGGCCTGCGCAGTGACTGATGGGTCAAAGTTGACAATAGCAGATAAACCAATGGTGTGTTGTTTTTTGTTTTACGTGAGCTATGAGATCTCAATTCTAGATTTGGTTCCACTCAAGTGTAAATGTTTAAGATTTTATTGTAATAATAAGTATAGAAATTTAGACACAAAGGATTAGCAAATTGTGTACTTAATAGAAAAATAATTCAATGTCAGTGTGTAGTTTTAGAGATTTAGGATTTAAAAGGTAAAAAATTTAAAATTTTTTTTTTTTCCTAAATCCATAAATTCTTATTAAAAAAATTGTGTTGTTCTTTACATTACTTTTTTGGTTTTGCTTTGAATTTATTTAAAATTGAAAGAATTATACATTATTTTCCAATTTTTTAGCTTGAATCTGGACAAATAGTTCACTCATGTGGCACATCGATCCCCAGTGCATTTTACTCTTCAGGCCAACAAGTTCAGATTCTTTACAATGTGCTTAACCCATCAAATACAAAATTTCAATTGAAATATTCCACATCAGGTATTTAAATAGAATCTTCCAAATAGATATAATTTATGTATGAAAATTTTTTCACTGAATATAAAATTAAAGCTTAGAATAAAAATAAATGTTATGAAATAAGGAATTACACATCATTTTGTGTTGACATA
Source organism: Radix auricularia (assembly GCA_002072015.1). Lineage (NCBI taxonomy): Eukaryota > Metazoa > Mollusca > Gastropoda > Lymnaeidae > Radix > Radix auricularia. The sequence goes on from MUZC01000210.1 coordinate 521,550, forward strand.
TGACAGATTTGTCCAAATTATCATTTTTTTTCTTGGTCTTTTGTCTGAAGAAAGCCTTAAAAATAATATTGCTCTGCTGTAACTATAGAGTAGGTTTAATTTATATCCCTTAATATAAAGATCTATGTTCTTTTTTAAAATTCTGGGTGGATAAACCAAAATGTTGTAAACTGATTAAAAACATACAAAATTAAAATTTTAGACAAATTTACTTACATATTAAGAATACATTATTTCCATAGTTAATATAGCACACATATTTTAGAATGTGTTATTCCATAATGGCTTAGGGAAATAAAAGGATACTCAAATTCTAAATATGTATAATGGTATTCAAATCTTATTATTGATATTTTATAGCAATTTTTCAAATTTATGATGAGTTTTTATCCTTGACAGGGTGCAACAAAAATTACACACAATCCAATGCAAGAATTACAAGCCCTGGCTTCCCATCTTCATATTATCCTGGCTTGAACTGTTCTTTCCAATATCAAGCTCCTGCAAACACAAAATTAGCGATATACTTCCGTCGTTTCAGCTTGGAGAATTCGACCGCTTGTTATTGGGATTATTTGAAGGTATTCATGCAATCATAATTGTGCTATAATAGAAATACAACATTAATGTTTACATTATGGCTCATTAAAAATATCAATCTTCCTTATTGCAAGTACAAGGAGAAAAAGTTTCTCTTTTGTTTCTCATTCAAAATAAATTGTTGTGGCTATCATCCCAGTCCTTGTAAGAGCAACCAATAGGACAATAACATCCCTATAATTGTTGTGGCTATCATCCCAGTCCTTGTAAGAGCAACCAATAGGACACTATCATCCCTATAATTGTTGTGGCTATCATCCCTATAATTGTTGTGGCTATCATCCCTATAATTGTTGTGGCTATCATCCCTATAAATGTTGTTGCTATCATCCCAGTCCTTGTAAGAGCAACCAATAGGACAATAACATCCCTATAATTGTTGTGGCTGTGGTGAAAGATGTGTTCTATGGCTGTTGTCTAGGGTATTATTTGCATTTTATATTTTCACACACACAAGGACATACTTTAGTGATCTCCGCAAATGATAAGCCAAAGAACCATTGTATAACATAAATGATTAACTTTAATATACAATATATATATACAATGGCAAAATTACTGTGTAATTAATAAGGTGCCCCTATATTAGGCTATTTAAAGCATTATGGCTAGCTAAGTATCATCATGACGGCTTGCCCTACGCCAACATTTCTTTAATTTTATACTTATATTTATGAATGGAGTCCCTGGTCACTTGGTCTGGTGTGTACCGCTGTTACACGGTTGGTCCTTCCGTCGCACTGCGCTATGCAATGTGACGTCAGCCTCCTGGGGTAGCTCCGCCCACTTGTGTTGACAATATGGCGTAGTCCGCTGCGGCAGTGTACCACAAGACGTGACTTCGTTTCATCTCTAGGCGACGTGACGTCAGCGTCCCGTGCGTAGCTCCGCCCCTCGTGTTGACATGACGTAGCAGTCAGCTGATTCGACTAGGCTTCTTTGTATACAAACAAATATTTTGATCTGGGTAGATCGTACACGGTAGTAGGGTTTTCACTTCTCTCCGTGTGTTGTTGATAAGATTCTTCGACCATGCGGTCACACAGCAATATAACGTGATGAACTGGGAGATGAAAGAGCACAGGGCTCTGTGGCGATGGTGCGTGTCTCCGGCCTATTGTACGGAGATTGACTCCTACAATTAGGGCAGATGGTAGCACTTGTAGATCTGCTAACCACCTTAGCTGACACGGACACAAGGTGCACTTTGAATGTCACGTGGCAAGGGTAGCGATTCTTTTAACAGCAATAGTACAGATAAGAGGAGGGACGGTGGTCCGACTGCCTCACGTGTGTACTTTCTCTGGTTGGCTCCCTGGAATTCAGACGTAGCGGAATTCAGGCGTAGCAGGAACCAGGCTATGAAATAGAAATAAGAAACTCTGGGAGTCTTCTATCGCATAGACTTATTATGGTCTTCCTTCCAACGACATGCCGTTCAGAGCAAGACGCCAGAAGGGGATAACAATTTGACATACTAATATGATTAATTGTTTATGCTTACTATCACGGGTGTAGGCCTATTTGGCGAACACCTTACACGTGGGTTCAGCAATTAATAAAACAATCTATGTAATTAAATATATGATTGAAAATCCACACACGCTGCTCCATCTATTTGGTGGATCGGGTGTGCAGGCACATATTAATTAAGCAAACATGTTATAGGTAAGGCACATGGGTCCCAACACGGTAAATTTATCCCGTGGGGTACTAAATCCATGTCAATCGAACAAAATAAATATCAATCTGCTATAAAAAAATACATGTAAATATAAATGTACATGAGTAGAATAAGATGTGAGTTCACTCTTACTAGACTGGTAGATTGCCGGCTTTTCCGTGATATAATTCTGCGGGGTGCTACTGTTCGACGTTCGCCTCTGGTGTTTGGCAGTGAAAAAAATAAATATTGCTTTTGCACGGCTTATATGTTTGATGGTCACGTGACTTCCATTATTCTTGATTGGTCGCATCAAAAATATGACCAATGGTATGAAGACTTCCTTGTTTCAGCCCCGTAGAAGAAAATATGCATGCACATCTGTTAGATTTCTAGATGGCGAGTTATCCCCCCTTATCTCTGGGTGGTTTAGTTGTTAGGGGTTACTTAGGCTGATGAGTCCGTACAAATCTCATCACAGTGGCTATTATCCCAGTCCTTGTAAGAGCAACCAATAGGACAATAACATCCCTATAATTGTTGTGGCTATCATCCCAGTCCTTGTAAGAGCAACCAATAGGACAATAACATCCCTATAGTTGTTGTGGCTATCATCCCAGTCCTTGTAAGAGCAAACAATAGGACATTAACATCCCTATAATTGTTGTGGCTATCATCCCTATAATTGTTGTGGCTATCATCCCTATAATTGTTGTGGCTATCATCCCTATAATTGTTGTGGCTATCATCCCAGTCCTTGTAAGAGCAACCAATAGGACATTAACATCCCTATAATTGTTGTGGCTATCATCCCAGTCCTTGTAAGAGCAACCAATAGGACAATAACATCCCTATAATTGTTGTGGCTATCATCCCTATAATTGTTGTGGCTATCATCCCTATAATTGTTGTGGCTGTCATCCCAGGCCTTGAAAAAGCAACCAATAGGACAATAACATCCCTATCATTAACTAAACTTTTATATGCAACATGTGCTTCGAGTGTGCACTTAGTTTTTTCTTAAATCATATCCGAGTTCATATAAATTAAGTGCTTTCAACTATTTTGTGGCCGTTTTAAATTTTTTAAAATAAACATAATCAGTTTGATCCACATTCTTGTACTTATTAATTATCATCAGTTTTATCCACACTCTTTTACTTATTAATTATCATCAGTTTTGTCCACCCTCTTGTACTTATTAATTATTATCAGTCATCACTTTTATCCACACTCTTTTACTTATTAATTATCATCAGTTTTGTCCACACTCTTGTACTTATTATCAGTTTTGTCCACACTCTTGTACTTATTATCATCAGTTTTGTCCACACTCTTGTACTTATTAATTATCATCAGTTTTATCCACACTCTTGTACTTATTAATTTTTATGATAATGAAATTTAGCAACTGGTTCTATTTTTTTATTTTCAGATTTTAAATAATTCTTCCCAAATTATTAGTCAGCATTGTGGCCGTCTCATGCCTAATCCAATATTTTTGCCTGACAATGTTGTCACACTGATATTTAAGACAGACGATTCAATCCATTACGCAGGCTTTGATATCACTGTTATTTCATCAACTGGAGGTATGACTGAAAGCAGAATATAATTTTATTTAAAGTTCTGAGTTTTCTCATGCAAATTCCCCTTTTCATTGTTGTTTTTGCTGTTTCATTGGCATAAAATATGAATGAATAACTTTATGAATTATTCAAAAAATAACATTGGCATAAAATATGAATGAATAACTGTATGAATTATTCAAAAAATAACATTGGGATAAAATATGAATGAATAACTGTATGAATTATTCAAAAAATAACATTTGCATAAAATATGAATGAATAACTGTATGAATTATTCAAAAAATAACATTGGGTTAAAATATCAATGAATAACTGTATGAATTATTCAAAAAATAACATTGGCATAAAATATGAATGAATAACTGTATGAATTATTTAAAAAAATAACATTGGGATAAAATATGAATGAACAACTTTATGAATTAGTCAAAAAATAACATTGGCATAAAATATGAATGAATAACTGTATGAATTATTAAAAAAATAACATTGGGATAAAATATCAATGAATAACTGGTTGAATTATTAAAAAATAACATTTGCATAAAATATCAATGAATAACTGTATGAATTATTCAAAAATTAACATTGGCGTAAAATATCAATGAATAACTGTATGAATTATTCAAAAAATAACATTGGCATAAAATAGTAATGAATAACTGTATGAATTATTCAAAATATAAAATTGGCATAAAATATGAATGAATAACTGTGTGAATTATTCAAAAAATAACATTGGCATAAAATATCAATGAATAACTATGAATTATTCAAAAAATAACATTGGCATAAAATAGGAATGAATAGCTGTATTAATTATTCGAAAAATAACATTTCCTAATTACTTGAAGTTTGAATAAAACATAAATATTCTTATGAATACCTTCTGCTGTATTGTCAGTTACTTGAAAATAATTACATTCTTCTTCTTTTTGTTTTTTTAAGCTTCAAATATTTTATATAATCCACATTCTTCAACCGAATTTCTTGTAATTTTAATTTGTTGCAACACTTTTAAATAATATAGCATTCAGCTAAACATATCCAAAAGTAAAAGTAACAGTTTCAGACACAGTTCTCCTTTGTCAGTTTTGTTCAATAGCTCAGCCCATATTTATGATGTGTATTGCATGTCATGGGTAAGGCCATATTTATGATGTGTATTGCATGTCATGGGTCAGGCCATATTTATGATGTGTATTGCATGTCATGGGTCAGGCCATATTTATGATGTGTATTGTATGTCATGGGTCAGGCCATATTTATGATGTGTATTGCATGTCATAGGTCAGGCCATATTTAGGATGTGTGTTTCATGTCATTGGTCAGGCCATATTTAGGACGTCTATTTCATGTCATAGGTCAGGCCATATTTATGACATGTATTGCATGTCATAGGTCAGGCCATATTTAGGACGTGTATTTCATGTCATAGGTCAGGCCATATTTAGGACATCTATTTCATGTCATAGGTCAGGCCATATTTATGATGTGTATTTCATGTCATAGGTCAGGCCATATTTATGATGTGTATTTCATGTCATAGGTCAGGCCATATTTATGATGTGTATTTCATGTCATAGGTCAGGCCATATTTATGACGTGTATTGCATGTCATAGGTCAGGCCTTATTTAGGACGTGTATTTCCATTTGCTATTTTACCTTTCATCCATGCACAGAGTCTGGATGTGGTGGTGAGATCACTGAAACTCGTTTTGGAGTGGTCACCAGCCCAAACTATCCCAGCGCGTCCAACAGAAGTCAGACCTGCTCTTGGCAGATCAGTCCACCCATACAAACAACACTTTACTACAAATTTTCATATCTGACCAGTCCGAATGGCACGTGTGACAACAACTATGTTGCTGTGTACCAGGGAACCTCCACAAATGATCCTTTGATGAGTCGCTACTGTAATGTGAGTTGTTTTTATGCTATGATACAAATGACAGCTATATGACACAGTAAATTTTGTTTATAAAAATTCTACTTCATTATAGGAACAAGGCTTTCATTTAAATGAACCATTTTCAAGAACTCTTACATCCAATAATGGGAATAAATGCATAGATGACAATTAGTGGCAATTTTTAATTTACTAATGAAATCTAGGTTTATTATTGAAGCTGTGTGCACCATACTACAGTACACTTTGATATTAGAGGTGATGTGATACATTTTTTGGGACAGTAAAATTGTGCAAGATCTGTGTTTCTGTTGAGGCCTTGTTGGTTTTTCTGGACTGAGAGAAATTAAAACAAGTATAGTGCCTCCACTTGGACAAAGCTCAAGTAGAATAGATTCCATTTTTAAAATCCTTTATATTAACTTGTGGTGTCTGAGCGGTTCAGCCAACTGACCCTACGACCGACCTTGCGTAAAAATTTTAGATTGATTTTTAAGCCACTTTCTCCTAAGCTAGCAAGTTGAAATTGTGCAGGCAGACTCATGCCAATGATCAAAATTATGTATCAAAATTTCCAATCAATCAAATGGGCAGTAATTAAATTATTGAACTTTTAAATTATTTTTATTTATCTCTTTATATCATGTTAATTTTTTAGTGTTGTGGTGCGTAATATGTTCAACAACCTTTCATGTCACGCAATAAGGTGCGCATTACATTGACATTACTTTTAAAAAATGTATTCACGATCAGTGCGCATTATATTAAACACGTTTTACGAGACATAACTAGAATTTTGAATTTTTGTATTGTTTTTCCCTGCGTATTATAATGAACATCCTTATAGTTATGTCTAGGATATAAAGAATTTATAGTGAAAAACTTTTTATGGGTTTTGTTTTTGGATTGAAATGATAATAATAATGATTTAATAACTGACATAGAGCAAGTAGCTGGACTCACAGCTCACTATAATATACTCAGTGTAATACATTGACATCCAAACTACAACATATAATGACGTAATGGTGCACATAACCTGAATTTATAGTTTTAAAAAAACATTTTAAATTTTTGTTTAATTCATTTTAAAGCAAAGTTTGAAGAGATATGATTTAGGGCAGTCTTGAAGACATAAGTACTGTATTTATCAGCACATAACACACACTAATTTACCCTAAAAATTTGGGGCAAATGATGTATGCGTGTTATACGCCGATATAATGTTTTTTTTTTCATGAAATTTCCCTCTTAAAATGTGTGTGTTATACACCTGTGCGTGTTATACGCCATTAAATACGGTAATAGAAATACTGCTAATTTGACGTATCTACGAAATAAAGAAAGTGCCTGTCAAGAACAAACAGTTCATTTTAATGTGCATACACCGTAGTTTGACAATAAAATTATTTTTTAAGTGCACCGCTCAAAATAAAGTCTTGAAGAAAATACTGCACAAAAACTAACTCGCTTTGAGCTTCCGAATAAGTTTGTTCAATGTGAGATTAAATTTTTTCTCTGATTGGCTGTGGGAGTCTTTAGAAGGTTTGAGTGACCGATCCCTATCGATGACCGCAAAGAAAATTGCCTTTTATCATATAGGATAGGGCTATTTAAAATATATGTTATATTTATGGCATTTAAATGAAATTTAAAATTTATACTTTATTTGAATTGTTAAAGAAATTTTTACAAAGTTAAATGGTAAAGGCGGCTGGGTAATGGGTGAAACCCACATAGCCTTGTCCTGTGAATGCTGCATCACTTGCTAACAGACGGCATGGTCTGTTGACGCAATTATCTTCTGTATAGATAAGACAATATGTCATTAAGACAATGCTGAACAAATATTTTTTTACAATAAGTTCTGGTAAAATTCATTGATTTTATTCCTGATTTTCCCTTGCAACTGTTGAAGTTAAAATTCTTTATTGCTTAGCCTTACAGATAATGTATTTTTATTTTCATCCACAGGAATTTGGAAGTCCAGTACAGTTTAGTTCACCAATTTTTCTAAATTATGTGTCTCCTGATGCTGGGGCTGCACCAATTTTCAAGTTTGAATTTGCTCCTACCTTAACATTGCTTAATACTTAAATAATTTATATTTGTGATTGCTGTGTAGCTTAATTTTTCTGAAACAATTTAAAGAATATAAAAATATATGAAAATTGCCTCAAAGTCCAGTCTAATAATTTGATTTATTCCTTTTCTGAAGAGTCATATTAAAGTAAATAATTAGGTCATTCAAGAAATGCATTTTGTTCAACGATTTTACTAAAATAAAAATAAAAACTAAAATTGAAATTCACAGATCAAATCAAATCAATCGCAACTGTGGATCATCCTAAAACAAATATAGCGGCATTGCCGGAATGTTCTTAATTAAAAGCAATATTTTAAGTTAACACATTTAAGCAACACATTTAAGTTAACCCTTTTTTTTTTTTTTAAAAAAAAAGGCAAATTAAATGTTGAGCTGTTTGTTTGGTTTGTGTGTTTGTAAGAGCAACCAACAGGGCAATAACATCCCTATAAGTTAGTTTCCTCATGTCATGTATTTCTAGCAGATGCCAGTTCAGCTGAGCCACACCCACACTCAGACATAATTTGATAGTTACCCTTCCCTGAGGACTCATTTATTTATTTACTTACTTGTTATTAGCTCCATAAAATTTACACTAGTATTGTTTGTGCATTTTTGGTAACCTTTCAATTTATGAATACTAATTTTATACTATGTAATAATTTTGTTTTTCAAATTCAGCTGAATTGTAAATTGATATAATTAAGTTATTCACAGATGTATAAATGTAAGATTTTTATCAACAAAAATTAATGGTATTATTCATTTACTTTTCTTAATAACTACAAGCCTTATTTTTACAATATTTCAGTGTAATTCATACCAATATTACTTTTTTGTTTTGTTTTATTTTTAGCCGGACCTAAATTTAAATAAGGTTTTTTTAAATTAAAATGTCATGAAATTTTATGCTTATTAGCTCAATTAAATGAAGGAAAAAATAATTAGCAAAACATATTTTAAGAAACACTTTCTTTCAAAACAAAAAAGGGGGAAAATGCAGCCATATATCTTTGATTTTCTACCAAACTTATTAAAGAAAAAGTCAAAATCGGTTTTTAAGAAATCTGGTAAGATTGTTGTAAAATAATTCAAATTTACTTTTGCTTCATTTGTATTTGTATATTGAGAGGTGTCTAAGGACCACTGTTGCTTTGTTTTATTTCAAACTAAATCTCACAGAAAAATTATTTTGACATGAATACTTTGTGAAATATTGAATTTTTGACTGTATGAAATGAAAGGCAAATTTGTTTTTTGCATTGTTTTAAGTGGAACAATGGGCAGTGTATGTAAAATCACTTTTAAACATGTATTATATGCTTATATAGCACAGTTCTTATAATAAAATAGTTTTAAAAAATGGTTTTATTGTAAATTTTTTGATAAATCAAAGAGGTGATAGTGCTGACACTGTGTTAACATAGAGCTCAAAGAGATGACAGTGCTGACACTGTGCTAACATAGAGCTCAAAGAGATGACAGTGCTGACACTGTTTTAACATAGAGCTCAAAGAGATGACAGTGCTGACACTGTTTTAACATAGAGCTCAAAGATGTGATAGTGCTGACACTGTTTTAACATAGAGCTCAAAGATGTGATAGTGCTGACACTGTTTTAACATAGAGCTCAAAGTAGACATGGATTCAGGAAGCGTTATCATTTATTTATAGTTTACATTTTTTAAATAGATACAATAGATATTCTTGTTAATGGTTGTTATAAAGATAAAAGGCAAAGATGTTTGGATGACCCAATATTCATGTGTAGGTACAAAAATACACTCGTCTTGCCTTTGTACGAAATAGGACAATAAAATGTGTGAAATAAAGGTTGCATTGAAACATTTCCGGCAACGATTGAAAAGGTAACCCCATGGTTTATATAATATGGGTTCTTTGCTTGTCAGCATCACTTGTAACTACTCTTCCTAAATTACATAAATGATTTACCCAACAGAATCTCATCAAGAACAAAGTTTATGTTATTTACCAATGATTGTTCAATTAATAGTGCAATTCAAACAGCTAGAGACCTAGATGAATTACAAAAAAATGTCAAAATTTTAGAGTATCAAAGCAAAAAAAATAAATAAATACAAACTATTTCATTTGGGGAAAAAAACAACTAATGTCTAAATAAGTAAACTAGAGATTCAAAAACTTAAAAACATTACTTTGGTTAAACCTTTAATAGAATATACAACATCTGAAGAGGACCCATCCATGTATAAACTAGAAACAAATTCGTTAAAGAGCTGGAATAGGAACACCATTGGTTAAATTGTTAAACTTTGAAACATTAGAGGATAGAAGAATAAATATCAACTTATTATATTGTTCAAACGTAAGGAAATTAATTCTAAATAAGAAATACAACTCAAAGATAATCTAATACAACCCTCATATTGTTGAGCCTTCTCGTTCATGAGGGCATCCACCGATCATCGTAGGCGTCTTCAATTCCTACCTACGAGAGACCTCCAGGCATCGCTATCATGGGCCAGTTTCTCCAGGATCTTCCATTCATGGCCAATTCTCTTGATGTCTGCCTCCTGTTCTCGGGGCCAGGTGTTTCTTTGGGTGTTTTTTTTCCTGCTCACCTTATGGGTTCCATTACAGGGCTTGTCTTGTTGTATCATAAGCAGGTATTCTTATTGTATTACCAGTCCACCTCTACCGCTTCTGAAGAATCTCTTCCTCAATGGGCTTCTGTTAAGTCCGCTGCCACAGATCCCGGTTGCTGATTTTGTCCAGCATGTGAATTCTGAGAATCCTTCTTAGACAATTGTTGTTTTTTAAATCATCCTTTAATGTTATATTTGGTCAAGGGAGTGTATCTCTAGTGGTAGTTATATTTACAAATTTTTAAATCATCCTTTAATGTTTTATTTGGTCAAGGGAGTGTATCTCTAGTGGTAGTAATATTTACAATTTTTTTAATCATCCTTTAATGTTATATTTGGTCAAGGGAGTGTATCTCTAGTGGTAGTAATATTTACAAATAAAATCGGTGCGTTGACTCACGCACATCGATCGTCGTCTCAACCCAAACTCCTGTCATTTATAGCCCGGCACAGTCTCACGTAAGGGCTTTAAAAATTGATGTGGGCCAGAGGGATGATCTAACGAGCGAGACGTTTGTTACAGGTGTGTCTTTTTGTGAGTTTTATCAAGTTTTTAAAAAATTTTCCTTCATCATCATGTGTTTTTTTTTATATTAATCTTTTGTAGCAGTAATTGTATTATCTTTGTGCATCAAAGTATGCGCGCGGCGTTTAATAACCTCACTCAGTATGTTTGGTGAAAAATTCTTTCCAAATAAATGTTCGAGCAACTTTATAAGGCATGACGCATCCATTTTCCTTTCACCTATGATGCACTTTCTAAAACCCACATCGTTTACCTATATGATGCGAAAATTGCATTTAACCAGAATTGTCGGTGGCACACTTTTGTCTGAGTACATACTAATAAAGATAAAAGAACAATAAAATTAAAAATTATCAAGCTAAGTTAAGTTACACCTTCACACTTGCCATTATTATGAGAAAAATATTGACATTCTCTACCATAGATGTCATAAACTTGTGAAAGTGTTGTTGAACTTTACCGCACGTTCAGCAACTAGCGAGTCTCTAGTCTGCAGTGAGGAAAACATAATATTTTAGTAGAGACGTCGTGTGTCGCGCTAGACAAAGCCGGGGAGCTAAAGGGGGGGGGGCAGAGTGCCACGTTAACTTAACACAATGCTCTTTGGCACTGCTCAGCAGATGGAACAGGTTGCCTGGGTATTAGCCAAGGCCTTCAGAGATTAGTCTCAGGCCTACAGGATATGTGTTTAGTTCAGAAGATACTGAAACTAATTACTACAACTAAAATCAATGAAGTAAATACTACAACTAAAATCAATGATAAAATAACGAATTAGGAGGTGGAAGCTTCAACATAAGACCTTGCTGTCGTCACCATTTAACATAAATGCCATTAAAATAAATATTCCTTCAATCCGTTGTATATTGAAAAAAAAAATATCTGCGTTACTTCGATTTAATTTAATCAGCTTATCTATATAGAATTTTCAATAAATCATAACATAATGCAATCTGTTGGTCATCTCAAAAGAGTCACCTGTAGGTCTTCTAAAACAATTCAAGCAGCAGGTCATCAACATATTGTGGAGGCCATCATCCAACCTTCAACCTATAGCAATAAACAGGTCATCAAATTAGCGCAATAATTAGCTCATCAACACAGAACAATCAGAAATCATATTTATTTGGATCTTTTTATATCTTAAGGTTGTGAATATGTAAATGTGAGTAAATAGGTCAGCTTAAAATAACCATCAAGAAAGTGCTATCGAAAGTTGATTCAAATTGTGCAATTAGTACATTATTTAAATTGGTCTATCAGTTTATCATTCCAATTGTTACATAAGTGGGTGATTCACTTTGACCAATCATTAATCTGTATATCATTCATCTCGTGCCGTCAGTAGATCTTTCACATCGTTCTAATCGTATGGTATTTGTCTTGTCTATTTAGCAGATCAACTTATTAGAGTTATTATTTTTTAAAAAAATATTAAGCTTCCAAATTAGTTAATGTAAACGACAGTTTTCAACGTTTTAAACAATATTTATTTTCACAAGGAAAGGACTCGGGTAGCTAAGAAGCATTTAAAATGATGTTTTTATGTGTTATGGCTGGTGTCCAGTAATTAAGCCGAGTGTTGGAGAAACGCAATAGGGATTATTGTTGTAACAGCCAAGCTGTCTCACAAAAACTACCATGAAGATTTCCTATGCATCAAGGGGACATAATCTGTCAATACTCGGGCTGAAACTTATCGATGAGAGTTGTCAAATCCTTTTATGTCAAGCTGACCTATTGCCCATCAGGGGCGGTTTTTTCCCCTCATGAAATTGCGCATCAAAATAAATCTTCTATTAGTGAAAAACAAAGGGCCGCAAATTATCATGTAATGACAAGCACAATACAAGACTAGACATAAGCACAAGACGTAATAATCTTTTATATGAAAGGAGCGCCTGTAACAGTTAAGAAAAGATGCAATATAACATAAGGATTTATGGCAAGCCATTGACGTCAAAGTGTTGTTAGATAACATTTAAATACGCAGTTAAAAAGTCTAAAACTCTGTTTAAATTGTAAGATGCATTTCATTTTGAAAGCATTTCATATTCTAGAACGCAGTTCATTTTCAATTACACAGTTCGTATTCTAACATATAGGTCATAATCGAAATTACAGGTTATACTCTAAAACACAGGTCATTTTCTTATACACAGTGTTTATTTATGAGTGCTAAAAGTTTATGTTTTCAAGTGTCAACGGAGAAATGTTTCACCTTAGACGGAAACCATTTTAACGGCCGCCGCGTTGTGTGTAGCCGTAAAGAACTGCACCATTGTGCGACTGTTTATCTTATCGTATATGTTACAGACGCTCCTTCTGTACAGAATCTTGCGTCCTACGTATTTCTACTACTGTTTAAATACTAATTACTAATGACGTGTAAGTTGACTCACGGGAATGGTACAAATAATACCTAAAACAAACAAAATCTCTCTAAAACCCATTAAAACTGAAGAAGAAAAAAACAATGAAGAAGACAGAAATATACCCGGGTATTATGTCGCAATACATGAACGGACCATGCCTTATTACGATTACGTCTCTTAATTGTTGTTATAATGGTTTCTTGACGATACGCAATAGAGTTTATGTTGTAACCTACATATTCATTAGTCCTGTGGTCTAAATATGAGATCTGGAGTATTTTCCTCGTGCATATCAATAACTCCATTCATATTATATTAATGTCCTCTTTTAAAAGACAAATTTCCAGTGATAGCGGGAAGGGGGTTATGGGAGCAAGTTTTGTCTTCAGTTTGACATTTTATCATGAATATTATATTTGGAGTTTGAAAAGATGGTGTAAAGTGATCGGCTACACTTCCATTAGGTGAAAGCACACAAGTACCAGTGAAAAATCGAATATCAATCCTTATGAAAGAGAAACATCTTTAAAAGTGGAAACATTAATGGCGAACGCCTGTCCTTGTAAGAGAAAAAATAAACAAAACAAAACAACATACATAAACTAAAAACTGAATACATGTATAGACTCTCTCTCTCCCTCTCTCTCTCCCTCTCTCTCTCTCTCTCTCTCTCTCTCTCT
>MUZC01000210.1:535773-547040 GCA_002072015.1 Radix auricularia
AAAAAAGGAAACTCTTGTTAATTATTAATAATTAATTATTTATTACTAAATGTACATTATTCCCTCACATATTTTACCTAATTTTAATCAATATTTTATCGATTAAAATAATTTTAATCGATAAATTTTTTAACGAGTAATCGAGAAATTCATCGATAATTTCCGCAGCCTAAATATATATATATAATATAAAATAATATATATATATATATAAACTACGTTTAGAAAAGTCCAAAATGTCAGTGTGTCCGAAATATTAATGCGAGTTAGGTATAAGAGAACTCGACCAGCAGCTGTAAGCTGTATTGACTACGACTTAAAGCGATACGTCACTAGACCAGCCTCCCCACTCCCCAACCATTCTCCACCTCTCTATTTCCCCATTGATATGATCAGATACGTTACTGGTGACATTTAAGTATTAGGTGAGAGAGGAACACAGGACTAGCAATATATCAGGTAAGAAACCAACAGATAAATGAACCCATGCGTATTTCAATGTACTAATAGTTTGTTTTCTGGGACGAGATAGTTCTTTATAGAGTTCAACAAGTTTTTGTTATTATTACACAATGAAACGCGCGGTTCTTGTTAAACATTACGTATGTTTATTCGATAAAATTAATTTAATGACTTCATATAATTATGCATAAGTTATTTTTATAAATGAAGTATTTGAACTCATTAACACAATTTTAGCTAAGTAAATGTTGAAATTAGCTGGAGACGCATCCCTTCATACTTAAATGTTTCAATGATGATTTTATCTTTCGAGAACGCCTTTATTAAAATAACTTGATAGTTTAATCTAACAATGGGAAATATATGCTGTAGGGTGACGCAATCCGTAACAATTTGAATTTTACAATGCAAGAACACACGTGATAGTGTCAGCACCTTCAACACACAAACACACTAAAAAAACACATCACAAAATCCATTCAGAATCTCACATACATAAAGACAAAAACACTGGTTCACAAACATGGGCGTATTCACGGGGGCAGCAAGGGGGCATTTGCCCCGCCACCCCCCCTATTTTTGAGAAAAATGTAATAAATTTGTTACAATATAACTGAACTAAATTCCTTGCAAGTTAATTACACTGAAAACAGTGCACACATCAAACATAAAAAAAGAATTATATCTGCAATATAACTGATTACATCACTGATTGTTGTAAATGAAATTGCTATTATATTTTTTAGAAAATATGTCCATGTAGTTCATATAGCAAACGAATTTTTTGATTTAGTTTTAAAAACTTTTTTTGCTGATTACTTTCTCGGAAAACACTTTAATGATTTAATATTTCCTATTGTGTTTCGTATACCATTCACATTATTTAAATCGTTCACGACAAGATTAAGTTTATGTGAACTCCAATGTACACATGCTGCTTTTGGGTATTTTTTTCTCATTATTTTTTGGATTCCTCCTCCTTTACCTGCCATTTTAGAACAACCGCAGTATCCTTAACCAACAAGCTTTGTCATATTTAATCCAAATTCTAATGAATTTGTAATAATGGCGTTGGCTAAAACTTCAGCTGTTCTATAGACAATTGTAGTATATCTCAGGAATTATTCTGTGACCATCATTTTCTCATTTTGTTCTTTGACAAATCTAACACCAAGTTACATCAACTCAATGCCCGAAATGTCATTTGTCTCGTCGGCAAGCATAGAAAATGTCATTTGTCTCGTCGGAAAGTATAGAAAATGTCATTTGTCTCGTCGGAAAGTTTAGAAAATGTCATTTGTCTCGTCGGAAAGAATAGAAAATGTCATTTGTCTCGTCGGCAAGTTTAGAAGATGTCATTTGTCTCGTCGGAAAGTATAGAAAATGTCATTTGTCTTGTCGGAAAGCATAGAAAATGTCATTTGTCTCGTCGGAAAGAATAGAAAATGTCATTTGTCTCGTCGGCAAGTATAGAAAATGTCATTTGTCTCGTCGGCAAGTATAGAAAATGCAACTAAATTATTTCCCTTACAAACAAAGTCTTAATGCTAGAGAGACTCACACATTTCAATAAATTTTATTGATTTGCATGTTTGCCGAGATATACTTGGCACTACAAGATAAAATTGACAAATGATTACCAAGAACTTTATCTCCAGATTGCACGAAACTCTAACAGGTCATAATGTAATTCTTTTCCACGAAGTGCTAAATCATGCATGACTCAAAATAGGGTTTTAGAAATGATGGGACCCAGTTTGTTGCGATTTTCTTGAATTTGTCTTCTAATGATGAGTCCAACTGCCCATCTATAGAAACTGCTTTGTCTTTTAATAATGCTAAAAAATTGCTTGCAGTTACATCTTCATGATATCATTTGTGTCATGTGCTTTGCATGTCGCTATCTTGATCTTCGTTAAAATCTTTATATTTTTGCATGGTTTGATAACAAATGCCAACTGAATTCCTCGAGATACTTTTTGCGGA
This sequence comes from Radix auricularia, assembly GCA_002072015.1. NCBI lineage: Eukaryota > Metazoa > Mollusca > Gastropoda > Lymnaeidae > Radix > Radix auricularia. The sequence continues at coordinate 538,222 of MUZC01000210.1, forward strand.
AACAACAAACAATAATTACAAAAGGCAACTTTTAACATTTGCGAGTATAAAAGCAACGGGGAATAGTTTGATAACCATGCATATCTAAAAACGAAAATCTCTGTTTCACTCAATGTCAGCTCTTAACTCATACATTTTATCAGGGACCCAACAATCACGAATCAGCTGTAATTTTAAATTATTTGAAAGATCGTGGGACCAGACATACCTTTTAATATCCAATTTAGGAAATTAATATGTGTCAGCGACAATCAAATTAAAACAGTAGCCTCAGCTTTGTCTGGCTGTTGACTTGTACTAATTTCCTCAATGCCAATGATAAGTCAGATGCTGCAGACGTGTAAAATATTCTAACAACAGCATTTCGGAATCCTGTGATTGCAATACTTTTCGTGTTTTTTTTTTAAAGCATGTAAATAATTTTCTATCCAACTTTGGAAATACTGCAGTTTTTACACGTATATTATTTCAAAGCAAAATTTAATTTCTTCTGAGAACTTACGTTTTTTTATTTTTTAACGCATTAATATAAGTTATATTTTAGTTATTACAGCGCAATTTTGTGAGTCTTATTAATTTCTAACACTTTTTGCGGCACTTATGTTATATTTAATTTAAATTTAATTGAAAATTAAACCTGTTTGGCATTGTCAGTTAGGGGCCGTCCATAATTGACGTCACGTGATTTTGGACGATTTTTAACCTACTTCTCATCCTTGTCACACTTTGTTACAAAATCTTAGACAGCCTCCCCCACAATATGACGTCAAAACGCTGTGACACACCACCTTCAGGTGGTATTGTCAATTAGAAAATGAGCTTGTTTTAAAACATTTTATTGTTATTTTAGTATGTATTTAGTGTAAGTAAAACTCTGGCTTAGAGTAGCGTGTTTTGACGTGACGTCACAATTCTTAAACTCCCTCCACATCGTCACGAAGTTGGGGACCCCAGTCCCCATGGGTGCGTGACGTCATTTTTTGACGGTCTCTTAATTAAAAACGTGATTCTTTTTGCCCTCCCCTGGAAAAATTACTAGCGACGCCCATTTTCACAAACCGAACCGCGCACGCACTCACACAGATGCAGAGACAAGAACACATGTGCGCACTCAAAAAATGCACCACAAAATACTAGACAAACACGCACAGTCACGAGCTACCCCACACAAGCTCAAGATACACAGTCCGAAACTCGCACAAACATACACAATCATAAACACATTGCACACTTTCAACTCATGTGTAAGCGCAGGATGCAATAACATTCTATATACAAGGATCGTCTTTAATAAATGTAAGAAAAGCAGTTAAGCCAAACGCATTCTTACATTAACATTGAAATAACATGTTTGGATATAAAAGACACACAGACGTCCTGTAGTCTTAAGACTTTACAGTGGTATCTACCCCCTATGACTAAACAGCTAGACTTTCAAATTACTCTGTAACAATCTACCCATCTACGACTTAACAGTTAGACTTCTAAATTATTCTGTAACAATCTACCCATCTACGACTTAACAGTTAGACTTCTAAATTACCCTGTAACAATATACCCATATTTGACTTAACAGTTAGACTTCTATGCTGAGCCGGGGTGGCGTAAAGGTTTGGAGCGAGCCAATTTCACAATTCTACCACTGCTTAGGGAGTTTAAAAACACGGAAGACAGTGCCGATCATTTGTTTGGTACTCGGGAGGCCTACCTACTCCTAAATAGTGGACCACTCTGAGGATGTTCTTTAACTATTTGTTTCTTTTTGTGAGGGGGGGAGAGAGATGAGAGGAGAATCTTAGACTCTCTATGACTGGTTTATGGGGGCGTGGGTGGGGGCCGTGNTAATAATAATAATAATAATAATAACCTATTAAGTTCACAATAAATATTATGATGAAAACTGGTATTGTTGGTATTAATGTAAAAAAAGATGGAAGTAATTTTATGTAAAACACACAAACTGCTCAGATCTTTTTTTTAAAAAAAATGTATCATATCTGTTGGAGACTAAATTTGTATTTGTATCCCATCCCCCCCCCCACCGACTTTCTCAGCCTTGTTTGATTGCTTTGATGTTCAGTGAACATAACAGGGTGAGTTCAACAACACGTCAGTGAGTTCAACACATCAGTGAGTCATACTTTGAATCATTACGGCGGCCTTGTTGGCATAGTAAAACTATTGGTCCACTGGATTATCAATATTTGATCAGGTAAGTAAAACTTTTGGTCCACTGGATTATCAACATTTTATCAGGTATGTAAAACTACTGGTCCACTGGATTATCAACATTTTATCAGGTAAGTAAAACTTGGTCCACTGGATTATCAACATTTTATCAGGTAAGTAAAACTATTGGTCCACTGGATTATCAACATTTGATAAGGTAAGTAAAACTATTGGTCCACTGGATTATCAACATTTTATCAGGTATGTAAAACTACTGGTCCACTGGATTATCAACATTTTATCAGGTAAGTAAAACTTGGTCCACTGGATTATCAACATTTTATCAGGTAAGTAAAACTATTGGTCCACTGGATTATCAACATTTGATCAGGTAAGTAAAACTTGGTCCACTGGATTATCAACATTTTATCAGGTATGTAAAACTACTGGTCCACTGGATTATCAAAATTTTATCAGGTAAGTAAAACTTGGTCCACTGGATTATCAACATTTGATCAGGTAAGTAAAACTACTGGTCCACTGGATTATCAACATTTTATCAGGTAAGTAAAACTTGGTCCACTGGATTATCAACATTTTACCAGGTAAGTAAAACTTGGTCCACTGGATTATCAACATTTGATCAGGTAAGTAAAACTATTGGTCCACTGGATTATCAACATTTGATCAGGTAAGTAAAACTATTGGTCCACTGGATTATCAACATTTTATCAGGTAAGTAAAACTATTGGTCCACTGGATTATCAACATTTTATCAGGTAAGTAAAACTTGATCCACTGGATTATCAACATTTGATCAGGTAAGTAAAACTACTGGTCCACTGGATTATCAACATTTTATCAGGTAAGTTTCTCTTGAAATGTTTCTAGTGCCGACCGATTTATTGTTGACAACCTGATCGATAAATGCAACTCAGTAATTATTTATATTTTTAAAAAATATATTTTATTCCATATATCAAGGGAGTGGGAAAAGACCTCTTAATTTTAAACGATTCAATAAATGTAGTTTTGTGTAATTGGTGGCCTTAGAAATTAGAGAAGAGATTTCAATTTTTAAAATGAATAAACTCAAGAAATTAACGCTAATTGTTGAATGCACAATTCAAATAAAGTGTTTTTAAAAGTATAAATAACGTGTAACGCCTTGTTGCAGTTGACCATGGTCCAACTGAGAAGTAAGATTATTGTTGGAGCGGACCGTCCTCATGGATTGACCTTAAGGACTGTCCTCATGGACTGTTCTCAAGGGCTGTTTTTATGGACAGTCCTCATGCACTTCCCTCATGGGCTGTTTTTATGAACTGTTCCCATGGGCTGTCCTCGCTGTCCTCATGGACTGTCATTATGGGCTGTCATCATAGACTGTCATTATGGGCTGTCATTATGGGCTGTCATCATAGACTGTCATATGGGCTGTCATTATGGGCTGTCATCATAGACTGTCATTATGGGCTGTCATCATAGACTGTCATTATGGGCTGTCATCAAGGGCTGTCATCATAGGCTGTCACTATGAGCTGTCCTCATGGGTTGTCCTTATTAGGCTACACACTTTTTTGATAATGGTATTTTTGGGACTAGCGCCTATTACTTTTAAGTCAAAATGAGACATCTTGTTCTCGTCATCTTAGATGATCTCTTGTTCTCGTCATCTTAGATGACATCTTGTTCTCGTCATCTTAGATGACATCTTGTTCTCGTCATCTTAGACGACATCTTGTTCTCGTCATCTTAGATGACATCTTGTTCTCGTCATCTTAGATGATCTCATGCTGTACTTTACATCCCTAATGTTGTCATCTACACACAATCAAACTATATTTCTATAAAACAGCCATTACATCTGACGTCAATGTTTGCACCCACCCCGCTCCCCCACCCAATTTTTCATCCCTTTCCTAAAAAGAAACCCATGTGCAACCAAAGAAGACACCCTACATAGACAAAGCTTTTGACGCATCGACTTTCTTTAGAAACAAATCCACTCAGTAACGCCTTTTAAACAGTTGTGGGTTGAGCCAATCTCTGAGCCCCGGGAATGTTTGGTCTGCATACATTATATGTTAACACATACTTTAATCACCTTATTGATAATACTTAGGCAAATGAAAGTCTGTAGAGAATTATTTTTTTCAATATTTAAATGCAAGATTAAAATATGTATCGTGGTTGTTAATGATTTAGTTTTAATCTCAGATTACAGGACTTCTAAAAATCTTTGCACCACACCCATTTGATCGATTCTCTATTTTATGTGTATATAGTCGCCCGTTACTCATTTTAACAAATTACACACTTGTGTCCCTTTAATGGCCTAATTCGATCTGTTCTTTCTCGTTACAAAAATGTAATAAAAATAACTGGATGTACTATAAAATGTGTTACATAACTAAATCAATAATTATTCTAACAAATTAAATATTGTCTACAAAAACTTAGTGATATTAACCTATAAAATATGAATAGGTAAAGGTGGTAATTGGGAGCAGGCTAAAATCATCTTGCTGTTGGTTGAGATATTTAAAGTGTGGAAGAGACGCAATCACATGTTATGACAACGACAAAACTAACGCCACAATAAAACAAAATAATACCACAACCTCCTTAAGTCATGGTTAGTACTTTTCTGTTTCACCCTTAAAAAGAGTAAGTTTGTGTTTATAATCAGTTTTTCCAAATAAAAATCTGTGTATCTAAATATTTACGAGATATTTATAAAACATCTTTCCCAATTAATTTTTCGTCATTTATAACTCATCTCTTACTTTTATACACCCAGACTCTTCTGCGTGTAACTTTTCTTTCTCTAATGGATAAGATAAGATAAGATAAGATAACCAACTCTCTGAGTTTAAAATTACACCGATATTTCTTATTTTGACCTTGCAAACCAATAATTAAAACAAAGCAAAAATTAAACGCAGCTTGGAATTTATTTATGATAGGCATAAACAAAAATATTTCCATTTATACTTTTCCTAAAAACATAAAAAACCATTTTAATATATCACTCTGATCTGCCCCCCGCCCCTAGTCACTCCGTTTTAAACCTTTTTAGTAGCCTAGTTTTTGCTTTCGGGCTTAAAGGTCAGCGTGACCTTATCCTATCGAGTTATAAAATATTCATTTTAAAAATATTCTTAAAATTAATTAACGCTTGGCGAGTGCTTCATAGATGCCTTGATTGCCGGAAAAATTTTCATCGATTTTCACCCACTTATCGTATGCTATTGAGCCGAAATTCTACAGGCAGACTAGACTCGTGCTGATGATAAAAAATAATCGATCGAAATTTCATATCAATCGGATGTACTGTAATTAAATTAATGATTTTAAGATTAGCTCTATTTTTTTTTTTTAAGTAGCATGTTAATTGTTGTGCTTCATTGTTGCTGTGCGTATTATATTGAACAACGTTTTAAATACTTTCCTTTGGCGCAGTGCGGTGCGTATTTTATTGACGATACTTTTTAAACATTTATTCCCAATCTGTAAAATGTAAATGTTATTAATTGCTAATCTGTCTCGCAGTACTCACTATGTTAAAAATGTTTTATAACCCTTTCCTCCGTGATCAAATCGAGCTGAAATTTAGCTGGCAGACTATAGAAGTTTTTTTTATTTATTTTTTTTTTATTTTTATTTTTTTTATTTTTTACTATAAATCCTTTATATATTTGAGACGTAACTAAAATTTAGATTTTAAAAAAAAATTCGTGCGATGCGTATTATGATGAATTTTATTTTAGTTATGCCTCGTGTATAAGGATTTATATTTAAAAAAACATGTTTCTTTAAGTGATTTTTAAAGATTAAATCCTTTATATTATCTCGTGGAGTCTGCTTGATTGCTATCTTGTTGGCGGAAAAAATCTTTTGTTTGATTGTTAAACCACTTCCTCGTATGCTAGGGAGCTGAAATTTTGCGTGCCGATGATAGAAATGATCTGTCAAAATTTCAGGTCGTAATAATTAAATTAACTAATTGTTAAATTTAATTATCTCTGTTTATCTCTCTCTAGCCTGTTAGTTTTTTGTGCTTGAGCGTCGCGGCGAGTATTAAAGTGAACAACTTTTTAATATTTTCCCTTCGTGTGGTTCGGTGCGGTGCGCATTATATTAGCGATACTTTTAAAATACATTTCCGATCTGTAAATGTATATGCTAATAATCTGTCGCATAGTGCGCATTATATTAAACGTGTTTATAATATAACCATTTTCCCGTGATCATATTGAGCTGAATTTAAACAAGCAGACAGTAGGAATCTTTCCTATAAATATACGAGACATAACTAAAATTTTGGATTTTTAGATTGTCGTGCGATGCGTATTATAACAAACATACTTTTAGTTATATTTCGTGAATAAATAATGTATACTCCAGAACTTTATTTTTTACGCTATTTTAAAAGCCGTGTTCATCATTCTTTTTTTTTTNTTTTTAAATCCGCGACGTATCTTTAATCGTGCAAAATCACTTAAAAAGACTTTTTTTGGGGTGTATTTTTAAAATCAACATATTCAATATTCAAGAAACAATTTCGACTATAAATATATAAATAACTTTTTTTTTTCAAAGTTATGTTCATAGAAAGCGTATAACTATTTTAGGATTTTTTTGCCGCTGTTATCTCTCTTTGTTATTGATCTTGACATCTCTACGAGTAACTGACACAGGGAATGACCGAGTGACTGACCTAGAGATTGACCCAGAAACTGACCCGGAGACTGGCCTAGAGATTGACCCAGAAACTGACCCGGAGACTGGCCTAGTGATTGACCCAGAAACTGACCCGGAGACTGGCCCAAAGACTGACCAAGAGACTGACCCAAAGACTGACCAAGAGACTGACCAAGAGACTGACCAAGAGACGGATCCAGAGACGGACCCAGAGGTTTACCCAAAGACTGACCAAGAGACTGACCCAGTGACTGACCTTCAGATTGACCCAGAAACTGACGAAAAAACCAACACAAACATTGACGTAATGACCTGTCAAATGACCACATATCCTTACACAACAAGCAAACAACTTAACGTTAAATACTCTACGTATATTCTCGTCTGTGTCAAACTAAATGAAATCTTTAGGTTTTAATAAGTTTTGGGGCAAAAGATTTTTAAAATTTATATAACATTTTTCTTAGAAGAACGAAGTGATGAAACATTGTATTTGTAGAAAGAGATATTCAGCTGTTCAACAAGCCTGGGGGATGTTTGACTACATTAAGGAATGTATTAAGATTTATGGAGATCGAATATTAAGTGTTTCTGGAATAGATTTATTTGAGTAGTGAAATAGATATCAGCTTTATATCAATGGTATTAAAGTTAATCATTCATACATGGGTGATAGGAACTTTATATCAATGGTATTAAAGTTAATCATTCATACATGGGTGATAGGAACTTTATATCAATGGTATTAAAGTTAATCACTCATACATTGGTGATAGGAGTTTTATATCAATGGTATTAAAGTTAATCATTCATACATGGGTGATAGGAACTTTATATCAATGGTATTAAAGTTAATCATTCATACATGGGTGATAGGAGCTTTATATCAATGGTGTTAAAGTTAATCATTCATACATGGGTGATAGGAGCTTTATATCAATGGTATTAAAGCTAATCATTCATACATGGGTGATAGGAACTTTATATCAATGGTATTAAAGTTAATCATTCATACATGGGTGATAGGATTTTTATATCAATGGTATTAAAGTTAATCATTCAGATATGGGTGATTTGAGCTTTATATCAATGGTATTAAAGTTAATCATTCATACATGGGTGATAGGAGTTTTATATCAATGGTATTAAAGTTAATCATGGGTGATATGAGCTTTATATCAATGGTATTAAAGTTAATCATTCATACATGGGTGATAGGAGTTTTATATCAATGGTATTAAAGTTAATCATTCAGATATGGGTGATAGGAGCTTTATATCAATGGTATTAAAGTTAATCATTCATACATGGGTGATAGGAGCTTTATATCAATGGTATTAAAGTTAATCATTCAGATATGGGTGATAGGAGCTTTATATCAATGGTGCTAAAGTTAATCATTCATACATGGGTGATGGGGCGTTTGAAAAGAACTAATGATGAATGTTCAGTCCCCCCCCCCCCATCCTTCACATCGGTGACTTCCGTTATATCCTGCCCAGCTTAAGACGTGTGTCACAGACAATTTGTTTGATTACAGTGAGTTGAGAAATTGTTCAAGTGTAAATAAAAAAGCAGTGTATTTTGATCATTGTTAAAATGAAGCAGGTGTAATAAATTAACTTATTTCTTTGTCCCACAGAGAACACTGTCACAAAGGTGAGCTGGAAATGTCTACCCGAAACAACTTTTGCGTATTTGTCTTTTTACATCTACTTTATGTGCTTCTTACAGGTAAAGTATTTCATGGTTTTTATTTCATATTGACACATAGAATGACATTACTATAAAGTATTTCATTGCTTTTATTTCATATTGACACATAGAATGACATTACTAGAAAGTATTTCATGGCTTTTATTTCTTATTGACACATAGAATGACATTACTAGAAAGTATTTCATGGCTTTTATTTCATATTGACACATAGAATGACATTACTA
>MUZC01000210.1:547255-561669 GCA_002072015.1 Radix auricularia
GGAAATAATTGTTATTATTTTTGCTGCATGCAATGTTTCGGGTTAAGAATATGGCTTTTATTTCATATTGACACATAGAATGACATTACTAGAAAGTATTTCATGGCTTTTATTTCATATTGACACATAGAATGACATTACTAGAAAGTATTTCATGGCTTTTATTTCATATTGACACATAGAATGACATTACTAGAAAGTATTTCATGGCTTTTATTTCTTATTGAGACATAGAATGACATTATTAGTAGTCAAGCTTATTTTTTTATCTTAGAAATTTAATAATATTTTTTTAAAATATAGGTTTTAGCAAAAATTTTCAAAATTTTCTACATGGTGGTAGAATAAAATAATTTCTGATAAGGCTTTGAAAAATATGACTGGACTATTGGAATTTTGTTTTCAAAAATCCAAAATTATACAAATATTAAAGTATGTTTTAAAGATTATTTATGGCCGGTTGGTATTCATTTAAAAGAAGTGATGGCAAACTTGACAAAATCAATAAAGAAACTTGAAGTAAATGAAAGTAAAACAAGAAAAGGTGATTATTTAAACGATTATTTGGCACCTTGGTACTTTGAATTCTCAGAGACGGAACAGGAACACAAGAATAACGTGGAGATGCTTCTTTGACTTAAATTCGTGTTGCTCTTTGCCATGAAAACTGAGTGACTGGCTGACAAAATAATGGTGTGATTGGTCTCTGTCTGTGACATTTTAATAAACTCTCTTATTAAAAGAGTTACTGCCATTTTTAATTCAAAATATAATGATCCTGACACACCCTTTTTAAATAAAATCATTTTTCAAAAACTTTAAAAAATAAAATTATGATTATCTTTCAACCAAAGTGATTGACTAACATCAAATCCAGTTGGCATTTAGAATCATCACGTTATTTTAGTCTTGGACAACTTTATGTATTGTAATCATTTCCGAGAAAAAATTCTTTGGCAAGTGCCAATTAAAAGTCTAAAAACGAGATAGTTTTAAACCATTCTTAGCCTAAAGGATGAAGTCAGTATGACAATAATAATATAAATATATATTAAGATATTTGCTTAAATTTCATAACCATTTGATTGCGATACGGGAAATCCTTTTGGACTGTGGCGGAAGTTTATCAAAAACCTTACGGAGCTTTAAACGTAATAAAACCACAAACAACCAAACAACATTCATTAAACGAGGATGTGATCAACAAAACCTTTTTCCCCCAACAAATAATTTAGCTTCCTATTTATAAAATGTAGAATGTTGTGCCTATAGCAACAAACGCCTCAAGTTACAAATAAATCTAATTACGAAAATTTTCAATTTTGTTTTTCTGTCTTGGCTAACGTGCAGCGCATTGGGTTACGAACGAAGTTGAGATCGAGAAAGAGAGGTTAACAAAATGGGGGGGGGGGTGAGACTGCAATCAGGCTTATATAAAATTAAATGGAAAAGTCCTAAAGTCAAAGTCTTAGGTAAAAGACATAAGACCTTGACTTTCTACGATTCTTTGGATTTCACCGCAGCTAAGTTTCTTAATTTTATTATTTTATTTTTTATATTCGTTTTATTTGTGTCTTGTATGTTCGATGAAAAAGGCTCTTTGCCGAAACGTTCGCTGTTTTGTCACGTCCGGTCAGGCTAACCCTTACCTTGTTTACGTCTTTTCCATTAAATTTTTTGAGAAAAAGAGGGAGGGACAGAATGAGGGAAAGAGAGAGAGACATAACGAGATACATGCAAAATGAGTGAGAGGAAGAGATAGAAATGGAGAGAAATTGAGGAATAGAAAACTTTAAGGAGATAGCAAGGTATTACATTCAAGACAAAAAGATCACGTGTCAACACAAATGAAAGTCAAACTGTTCTAATCGGCTAAGCACTAACCAAGTTTATCCCGTGGGTGACGTGGGTTCAGTGGGTGACGAGGGTCACGTGGGTGATCTGGGTGACGTCTTGCCTCTAATTTATTCACTACACGGTAATAGAAGATTTCTTAGACAACAAACAACTACACATTTCCGATGATCGCTTTATTTATCAGTAGCACAGACTAATTACATTTTAATCCTATATTTAGTCTACATGTTTGCTTGGTTCTTCTATTACATTTCTTCTTTGCGTTATGTAAGGAGAGTGACTAGAGGTTAAGAATTTAAAGAAATAATTTTTTTTTTCGGAAATAATTGTTATTATTTTTGCTGCATGCAATGTTTCGGGTTAAGAATGTTTTGGATAAGCGAACAGAGTTATGACTCCAATAATTATGTTCGTAGCCTTAAGTAAAAATGTCTTCTGTTTTCCCGCAACCAAATGGAAACAAACACTACGATTATATGCTATAGGCTATGGCGGATTAAGGGGGGGGGGCTGAGCGGGCTAAAGCCTCGGGCCCCCGACGATTTGGGGCCCCCAAACTTTTTATATTTTATAATAAAAGTGTACAAATGTTTGCACGAATCCTTGAAAATATTATAAATTAAATTAATTTATCAACATTATCTATTAAACTGATTGCGATTTCAGAGTTGCGAAGTCTTAAGTGCCAGATTTTCCCAGCCAGGGGTAAAAAAAAATTCCCAAATTTGGGCTAAAAATTCCGAAATGCATTAAAAATTTGGGGAAAAATCTAAAAAGTGGCAACTTCAATTAAATGCTGTCGCATTCATTTTAATGACCTTTGACTTCCAAATTAAAAAAATAATAAATATTTTTTGCATTTTTAAGGCTATTTTAATTAGGGTACCTTCAATTTTTATTTAATATGTACGTTTTTTTGAACAACTTGGCTACAAAGCCAAAATATAGATTATACTTTTAAATTTTAACATCATGAAGTTTTAAAAAAGTTGTTTGGATACACTTGTAATTTAAATTTGTTTGTGATTGATAAAAAAATATTTTTATAAATGAATGTTTTGAAATTTATTAATAATGAATCAATCATACATGGTTACATAGATTGTTATATGTTTACATATTATTAATGATTGGTTCCTTTATATGTAACATACATTTTATGATGATTGGGGCTCAGACTAATTAATTATATTATTTAATAGTAATACATTTACACAATCTGACTGTAAACTGTCTGCAGTCTACTGTCAGTGACAATGTTGGGAAAAACCTAGCAAAAACGTCAGGAAAAAAAAACTAGATCCGAAATAAACAACCTAGACATGCTAAAAATAAACAAAAATGACGTCAAAGAACCTCGCACCAACACAAAAAAAGTATTTCTTTATTGAAAATGAGCATGTTTCAAATTATTTTATTTTATTTTCATCCAAGAATGTAATTATTTTCTTTTAAATTGTAAATCTAAAAAATTCCCATATGTCAGGCAAAATTCTTATCAATTCCAAAATTCCCATTTTAAAAAGTTTGGCTTAAAAAAAAAACACGCTTCGGGAAATTTCTTACGACTTCTTAACACTGCGCGATTCAGACCTGACAGTCTTAATAATCAATAAAACTTGGCACACTTAGAGAATATAGTATAAAATATAGTTTATATTTTTAAAATTTATTAATTTAGACATGCTCCGCTGGTCGTGTGGAAAGGGCATAGGCTTGTGATGTCGGGTTCGATTTCCAGCGGTGGAATGTAAACTTTTTTCTTTTCACACTCTATTTTTAACACATCTGTGAACATTTTAAACAGTTATGTCTTCGTGTTCGTTTCTTTTTTCATTATTAATATTTAGTTACAGTCTTATATTAGCTGTTAGCAATCACATTTTAAGGGACGCTGGCTGGATAGGGCCCCCATTTGATTGTAGCCAGGGGCCCCGTGCAGTCTTAATCCGCCCCTGCTATAGGCCATACAGTCTGATACATTGTAAATACATCTGGAGTATAAAGTTTTTTCTTCTTAGGAAAAGTTTTCAAATATAATTTTGGTGACTATTAGATTGTATGGTAATAAAAACTGTATATGAAACAAAATAAAGTCTAAACAGGTTAAAAATGCCATTTGTGATTTAGACACGACCTGTTACCGCGATGTGTCACAAATTATACGTACGTCATTTGGCTATATTCGACTTAAGTCATCAGATAAAAGGGGAGAAAATCTGATTGTAAACATTCATCATTTCAATGGCTATGAAAATAAACACGAGCTGCTTGAACTGAATATCGATTAGACGATCGATAGCGCCCCAGCTGTAACAGTGGCTGCACGGCTAAATATCGGTGACTGTGTTAACACAGTTTCTTATTCAAGTTTGATTTCTGAATTAAACACGAAATCATTGTAAGCCCCCCTGATATGTTAGTAAATATAGTCTACTCCCTTTAAAGTTATATCTTTAAAGTAAAGCAAATCTTCAATATCGACATTTTTAACCTTTAACCCGTGATAATTAAGCACTCTGTTTTTAATTAAAAGAAATGAAGCTTTAAAAAACAATTGATCGAAATTTAGTATTGCCTTTAGAAATTAGATCAATAATTTGAATGATAATGATATAGACGAAGATTAATTTTAATATTTATATATATTAAAACAATAGAAAATTAATTAAACAAAATAGACTGTATATAAGAGATATTACTCGAGCAATCTCATATATTCATATCAGATGAAGACAAGATATATATAAATAATAGTTTGGTTTTAAAAATTTTAATTTTTTAATAGATTAAAATAATTTGATTGTTTAAAAGACGATTACAATTTACAAAAATATTTAGTTTTTAAAATTTATTTTATTTGTTTTTTTGTTTTTTTTCTTCAATCCGACTGACTTATCACTAATTCTCCAATTTCCCGTGTAGGTATAAGCATTAAACTTTGGGAAATTGTTGGTTACGCCCTCGCAACGAAATCTGGCGGAAATAATTTTAAAAATGTCGCTCATATGGGGCCGGGGCCCCTAACCATTTTTTCCTTATATGGACTCTATAAAAATTGAAAATCACAAATTTTCCTATTTCCCGTGTAGTTGGAAGCATGAAACTGTAAAAACTATTTTTAGTTCACGCTCCCGATGACAATTGGCAAAAATAATGTTAAAACTTAATCTCATGGGGGGCCGGGGGCCCAAATATAGTTTTTCTCATATTAAAAACCGACTCATCACTAATTCTCCAATTTTCCGTGTAGGTAGGAGCATGAAACTTTGGGAAGTTGTTAATTACCCTCTCACGATGAAAGTCGGTGTAAAAGAATTTTGAAATACACACTTATGGGAGCCGGGCCAAAAAACAAACAACGTTTTTTCTCTTATATTAGCTATATACAAATTGAAAATGAATAATTCTCCTTTTTCCAGTGTATGTAGTGGCATAAACTTTGGAAGTTTTTCGAGTACAAGCTCCCGACGAAAAGTAGCAAAAAGAAAGTTAAAATTCCCTCTAACTGGGGGCCAGGGGCCCAAAAATACATTTTCTCATATTAAAAACCTAATCATCACTAATTCTCCGATTTTCCGTGTAAGTAGGAGCATGGAACTTTGGGTAATTGTTAAGTACCCTCTCACGATGAATGTTGATGTAAAAGAATTTTGACATACACACATATAGGGGCAGGGGCCCCCAAAACTTTTTTTCTTATATGAGCTTTATAAAAATTGAAAATTGTAAATTCTATTACCCGAGTAGGTAGACTCATGAAACATTTGGGAATTGAAAATTACACTTTCACAATGGTAGCAAGTGAAAAAATATTTAAAATATCCCTTACTGGGGGCCAGGGGGGCCAAAGTGTTTCAAATCGTCCCGACTCACTATATCTTGTCATAATGGTGTATTACAAATACAGCTCAATATATCTCGTCATATTGGTCTACCAAATATATAGCTCAATATATCTCGTCATATTGGTCTACCAAATATATAGCTCAATATATCTCATCATATTGGTCTACCAAATATATAGCTCAATATATCTCGTCATATTGGTCTACCAAATATATAGCTCAATATATCTCGTCATATTGGTCTATCAAATATATAGCTCAATATATCTCGTCATATTTGTCTACCAAATATATAGCTCAATATATCTCGTCATATTGGTCTACCAAATATATAGCTCAATATATCTCGTCATATTGGTCTACCAAATATATAGCTCAGTATATCTCGTCATATTGGTCTACCAAATATATAGCTCAATATATCTCGTCATATTGGTCTACCAAATATATAGCTCAATATATCTCGTCATATTGGTCTACCAAATATATAGCTCAATATATCTCGTCATATTGGTCTACCAAATATATAGCTCAAGCGCAGAACAGCACCATTGAGTCGACCACATTATTCGAGTTTGACTGTCGGCGGCCATCCATCTCTTGTGGTGTAGGCAATGAATGTAATCTGACAAGTGGTAGATGTGTCTGCAATAACAACTCGACAGACTATATGTGCGGACCATCGAGCTGTAAGTTTAAATGTCCTTCACGTAACTCTATCGATAAAAGTAAAAGGCCTAATATAATCCATGTTTTTATTTGAGATATTTGGCCTAAGTCTCCATTAGTAAGAATTAAGTGATAGGATATTCTAATCAAATACAGTAAGAAATGTCTCCCAAAAGGAATGTAACGTGTGCCCTAATCGATTGTTGTAGCGAAATCTTCAAAAACAAAAATTATTTATGAAAATCTTCTTTTCAGCCAACTGCACAGAAGGTACATATGGAGATGATTGCGATATTAACAGAGGTAGGTCATTTGATCTCACTATTTTTGTTATACATTGTAAAAGAANTATATATATATATTTAAATCAAAGTATGTCTGTATGTGTGTCAATTTTTGGCTTATATGGGCTCTATAAAATGAGCTTAAGCACTATCTACTTGATAAGTTGATGGATCTTAACCAAATTTTTAAATTATATTCTTGATAGCCAATACAAAATACTATATGTAAGTCATCTCACAAGGTCCACTCTTTTGGGGCTAGGGGCCCATATTAACTTTTTAAATAAACCTTTAGAATTTTATTCCCCTATTAAATTATTACAGATCTTGACAAATGATGATAAATGTATCCGTTATTATTCATCTTAAAATAAACAGTTGTTTTCATCTTTATCTCTTGCCTTGAATTAATCCCTGGAGCCCTTAATGTCATAATTTAATAAAAAAAAAGCTTTATAAAAATAAGTTAATGTGTCAGCTACTGAGTAGATGAATGGATCTTAAAAAAACTTTGTCTACAAAAACTTGGTAGCTCATATTAAAATAATTAAGGTCACTGAACTTCAAATGTCATTTATTTTGGGGCAGGGGGCTCAAATGTCTTTTTCGTAAATGTATAAAATATTTTCCCATTTAATTTTAAACCCTCTTTATAAAATGATGGAAATTAATTAAAAATGAACAAGTTTTTTAATTTGAAATCTTGCACGGAGTGTGCCCGGGGCACCCTAATGTATTTTCCCCTTATATCTATCTACATATAAATATATATAAATCAAATTATTTGTGTATTTTTTTTTTGTCTATTAAAACTGACTAAACTATTCACCCAATCACGATTATACTTAAGAAAATTGTTGATTATGCTTCCGGGATGGCTTTGTGAAAGTATTTTTGAACATTGACACTTATTGGGTGCCGGGGGGACCAATTTTGTTTGTCCGAGCTATATAAAAATTAGCTTAAGCATCGGCTTCTTGGAGAATGAATGGATCTTGACCAAACTTAGTGCATACATACTTTATAGCACACATTAAAATACCATATGGTTTTGAACTCCTAATGTCAATTACTTTTGGGCCGGGGGCCCAAAATCTTTATTTTCGTAACTTTTAAAGACTTTAGTTTCTTGATGATTTTACACTACCTTGAAACATATTGATAAATGTATTTATCATTATTTAGATTGAAATAATCATGATATTAAACTTAATGTCGTCCACCGATTGGTTTCTTAAGTCCTTAATTTCATTTTTGCTAATATTTGCTATATAAAAATTATTTTTAATTGTTAGCTACTATGTAAATTGATTTATCTTAACCAAAACTTTGTATATCAAAGTTTGATAGCAAATATTAAAATATTAAATGGAAAAGACGTAAACAAGGTAAGGGTTAGCCTGATCGGACGTAACAAAACAGCGAACGTTTCGGCAAAGAGCTTTTTTCAACGGACATACAATAAACGAATATAAAAATTAAAAATAAAATTAAGAAACTTAGCTGCGATGAAATCGGTTGTATTATCAAAAGCTATATCCTTTTAGGGCTGGTCAAATTAACTATTAATTTCTAGATTAATCATTAAGAAATTTTAACGTTTAAATTATTTTTTTAAAGGATTAATAGACCCATCACTTACAAATTACTGGGAATCAAAAAGTAAAAAATACAAAATAAAACTAAAATAGCGGTCGATAAATAATACCAAATTTCCTGACGATTACACGAACATTTTTGTGTTAAATTATTGACTGACGGGAATGTTCAAAATGTTGATAAAGTTTGCCTACCATGGTTCTAACACTTCGTCTACTTATCAAACCAAATTAAAAGCGTATTAAGCTAATGGAAGTAATGAAGTCTGACTCAGAAACAGAAATGACGACAGCTCTTCTGATGAATTACTGTGCCAAAAAATGGAGATGAACTTTCCAGAAACCATTAATCCTCTACAATGGTGGAAACATAATGAGCAGCAATATCCGATAATGCCATTCCTTGCCAAGACCGTTTTGTGCATACCAGTTACCTCAGTTCCATGTCAATGATTGTTTAGCTCGGCTGGTTGTATGGTCACTTAGACCACTCATCACTTGAACAAAATAATGGCAAACACTTGTCTTTTTGCGTAGATGGTTACAGATGACATATAAAGGAGACATTGCCGTGTTATTTAGATTTACAACAAGAACGTTTATAATTGTTATTTTTAACGTCATACATTTTTTTATTTTTGGCTTTAATGGAAGTTAACAATTAAGAAATAGTTCATTTTTCAAAAGTGAATGACCAAATTTAAGCTAATCGTTAACAGCCCTAATTCCTTTACAATAATCCAAAAAAATAAATAAAATGGAAGCAACATTTTTACTTGGAGAAAACATTAAAATTCCATTTCCTTTGAAAGCAGTTGGTATTTCCATTTAGTGAATGTAAAACTATTTAGATTAATATAATATGGGTCATCTCACACCCTACCATTTATGCACCTCAATATCTACACACTGTTTTAGTTAAACATGTTGTTCATTGTACTGACCAACATCACTATCGAGCTGTCGTGGTTATGATGTAGTTCTCTATACCTCAGGGAGACCCCGAAACGTTTTCGTTAAAATTTTCTACTTAAATAAATAACACTAACCATTATGTTCCATTTATAAATCATGTTCTTGTCTGTAAGTTTAAGTGTCTTAAACCGTTTCAACAGTCCAGGTCTTGTGCTCGCTGACTGGGATGCTGGTCAATGTTAACCCTTACGGCGACTTTGAAGGCGTGGTTTCTGTGTACAACAAAAATGACGAGGAGGCATGCAAGTTTTTCAACATATCAAACGTAAGTTTTGAGATTGTTGAATCAAGCAGGAACGTTTTCTTTAACCTGCTTCGTAACAGATGTATTGTCATTGACCACCTTGATTCTGTAACATGTTCGTAGGTCAGATTAATGATTTTATTTGCAGTAATTGAAACTTAAGTAACAATCATGAAGCCATAGAAAGAAACCTTTAGAATTCTACTTTTATTTGAATTAATTGAAACTAAAGTAACAATCATGAAGCCATAGAAAGAAACCTTTACAACGTCACTTTTAATTGAACTAATTGAAACTAAAGTAACAATCATGAAGCCATAGAAAGAAACCTTTACAACGTCACTTTTATTTGAACTAATTGAAACTAAAGTAACAATCATGAAGCCATAGAAAGAAACCTTCACAATTCTACTTTTTTTTGTTCACAAACCAAATAACCGGTCCACATCCTGAGCCAACAGTACTATTTTTGGTAAAGAATTTCTTCATCATCATAAACTATGGCGTAGTCTATATCACGAATATTCTAATAGGGGGTTGTGGAAATTAGTGTCTCCGCGTAGATAGCCCGTTTTTGTTTTTAAATGCGAGGGTCGCTTTTAACTTTGTAATTTTAACCCATAGCTTTCTTCTGAGTACTTGTTATTTTTTTTTCTTTTCTTTATAAATTTCTATAGATTTTTTTATATTTTAAAAGTGTTGCCCAGTGTACGATTTATATAAAAAAAAAAAATTCAGAGAAAAATGTAAACCAGATTCGAGAGTACAATAAAGTCCTTCTCTATTTCCACCCTTCCTTTCATTTGTTGTCATGTTTTAAACAAATTATGACCATACAGTTTTTGATACCTGCCCATAAATTGTTGTTATCACATTTCAAATACTACAAATACTTTCAAGGCGTCACAGTGTCAGTTTTCTTGTAAGTGAATTTCAATACTCATGTTGTAAATGTTTTGTGGTAGAGGCATAAAATGCTTAAATTATTATTAGCGTACTTGTATATTATTTTTCACAGACACAGGTTTCGTGCGTAAGTGATGAGTTCTACTTGAATTTTAGTTCGATCAATTATCTTCAGTTAACGGGAAGTTCCTCCTTTGTGGCAGCCTTTGTTTAGAGAATCATTTGCTCTGCGATCCGTTTCTAAGCCATGTGATAACAATTTGATTGCTGTAACCTTTCTTTGCATATTTAAACCTGTTCCCGGTTGCTTTTAGTTTCGTAAAAATTTTATTTCTAGCTTTATTCTTTCAAAAATTTTTTAAAAAAAAATAATAAAAAAATATCCTCTCTCGATTAACTAAGGAAGTCACCCCACTGAAGGAATTTAATGAACTGACCTCGTTCTTTGGGACAGAGATCTAGTTGACTGAGTGGCTAATCCTGACCTCGTTCTTTGGGACAGAGATCTAGTTGACTGAGTGGCTAATCCTGGCCTCGTTCTTTGGGACAGAGATCTAGTTGAATGAGTGGCTAATCCTGACCTCGTTCTTTGGGACAGAGATCTAGTTGAATGAGTGGCTAATCCTGGACTTGTTCTTTGGGACAGAGATCTAGTTGACTGATTGGCTAATCCTGACCTCGTTCTTTGGGACAGAGATCTAGTTGACTGATTGGCTAATCCTGACCTCGTTCTTTGGGACAGAGATCTAGTTGAATGAGTGGCTAATCCCGACCCTCCTACAACTGTTGTTCTGAAAATGTCACATTGAAGTATTATATTTATAAACTATCGACATTCATTTCTTGTAGATAAATGCAAGCATAGATGTCTACCCGCCCGATGTCTACAAAGAATGGCTAGGATATGGAATCGTCATAGATTACATCAATGCTACATGTGGCAATGCGACCAAAACATCGGTAAGATATTTTTCTATTAGAATTACATGCTACTACGAACTTCTACAAATGTTACTGCCACTTTTGATAGTAAATTATAGAGCATATTTATTAAGTCAATTGATGTTCGCTGCAAGCACTCGTACACAAACAAGATGGCGTCTGTTTTTCTACTATTTGTTCCGTTAAATGACAATCGTGAAAATGTTTTTAAACAAAAAATTGTTAATGAATTAGAACTTTGGTCTTCAGGAAATAGATGAGGAGCAAACATAAATACATTTTAAAAAAAAATAATCCTGCAAGTGATATTTAAACCTGGTGACACTAAAATTCTTGATATTACATCACATAAAAGTATTTTTAAAAAAATTAACCGTCAGCACACACATTTACAATGTAATGGGACAATGTGAAAGTATCATCCAATCAGACTCATCTATACACGTGTAGGAGGTCAACATGTGAAAGCATCATCCAATCAGACGCATCTATACACATGTACAATGTCAATATGTGAAAGAATCATCCAATCGACTCATCTATATACATGTATGTAGTGAGAATATCAAACCAAGACATTAAAAAACTATAGCCCACCTAAATAGGTAAGAATATATTTATAGAAATCTGAAAAAAATAATTAGATAAACGCAACACCTCCACCCCCCCCCACACACGCACAAAGAGACTCACTTATATAATACATGTAAATGTTTTAAGTGTGACAGGATCAGGCCACATAGATCCAAAGTCAATCACAAGATCAGGCAACATAGATCCAAAGTCAATCACAAGATCAGACAACATAGATCCAAAGCCAATCACAAGATCAGACAACATAGATCCAAAGCCAATCACAAGATCAGGCAACATAGATCCAAAGCCAATCACAAGATCAGACAACATAGATCCAAAGCCAATCACAAGATCAGACAACATAGATCCAAAGTCAATCAACCTAAAAAAATGTTTGCTTCGATTTCAAGGTTTTATTTTCTTGTTCTCATTACCGCATCCTGTATTGTCTGTTAGTGGCAGAAATTTTACTCGCTTTTTTTTATTTTGTTTCATTCGTCTGTCCATCCATCTCTCACACAGGCTTACATGTTAAAAAATATTTAAGGACTTCAAGACAAAATAGACTAAAACTATAGACATAAAGAATGTAATATTTGCATCAATCCGGAAAACCCCAAAATGTCATGGTAAAAATAAAAAAATCATGTTAAGCCTGGTCCCTTTTTGGACCCAGGACGTGTTAGCGCATTTTCGTATTATGTATCAGTACTTATGTTAGATATCAGCATTATGTAGTTATCAGTAATTGTGTTTAGATTTTAGACACATTTTTATGAATTTTCTTGTGTAATGAATATACTTGAATTTTTTTTTAATTTAAAAGTCATTTCTTTACATTTATTATTTTTTTATTTTCTTTTTAATCTAACTACAAATGGTTTGTGGTCACTGAAATAGGACTCATAAATGAAACATTCTAAATTGTAATCAGCTAATCGCCCAAATACTCCGTCAATTGTTGTTTGATAGATCGTGGTTGCCAATCTTGTTGAAAGTAGTTGAATGTTGAAGTTTGTTTCGAAAAAGTTTTCAATTTCTGCCCCTGGGCCGCTAAGATCTTGATTGAAGTCACCACAAATGATGACGTAAAACTCTCTAAACTTTTACACATATTCTAATGACGTCAACAAAAAAAACCCCAGAAAGTAAAAACTCTTCAATGCTTGAAAAACGATGTATTCGACTTCCGGCAATGGCGGCCGTTGCCTGTGTTATCTCTCGATTCGCAATGTTTTTTGGTAGTTTTAACGGGGGTTTTTAACGGATCGAGTAACTGAGTGTTGATGCACAAATGGCAGGTCAGGACATACAAAAAACATATATACATCCTGGGTCTAGGACTTATGGTTGCTGAGATCTAGGGTGATGACAGACGGACAAAACGGGTGCAATAGCGCATTCGACTTCTCGAAAATGCGCTAAAAATGTCAATTATTCTAGATGACACTGAAAAATTGTTTATATTCTACTTAAGTGTGATTGAAAACAGTTTTTAAAAGACATTTTCTTCTTAATTGCAAACATTTCAAAGATATAATTTGCTAAGAAAAAAACTTGTAATAATGGGCCACGAGAGTTTAGACTTTAAATAATAAACAAATTCAATCAATAACATTTAATTTTAAGTTATTCAATGCACTCTGTATGATTTATAAAAATTTGGCTCAAAACCCATGGGCAGGTAAAATTGGAAAATATGACTTGTAATTCAATTATCAATAACAAATTGTTGCAGTGAAAATTCCTTAAAAACAATCTACATCTTTAAATTATTCCTCCAATATTGCAAGTAAACGGTTTCTACAACTTAACTAAACCCATATTCTGTAGGCCTGAGACTAATCTCTTAAAGTCCGTCTAATACTTTTAGCCGTTCCATACAACATTGTCTTAACATGGGGCTCATTTGCCTCCCGTACCTCCCCGGCTACGTCTAGCGCGGGAAACGACGTCAGCAGGCGTGACACTGTCTCAGAGGCTAGGCTGCAATGACGGCAGTTCGAGTCCCCGTAGTGGTCTAGCCTGTTAAAGGTTTCTACAAAAAAGTTCTACGTGTCAGCAAGGCACGAACAGATAATGAATTATTTTAATGTCGAATTCGTACATATAAATATCCCTGATTTTATTTATTAAGAAATGCTGACATTATATTGTTTTCATTTCAGACCGGAGAAGAAGAAAGCTACACACGCACTTTCATTGTCCAGTACAGTACATTGTTTGTTAGTGCCATTGATCAAATCATAACGGCCAAGTGCACATCCAAAACTGGCAATCTCACAGTTTTCGGATCCATTCCCTCGGTGGTCAATAAAGACCAGCTGTACGTATTTTAATATTTGACCTGTCCTTACAACTTATTCGTGTCTTTCAAGTACTTGACCTCAATGTCCTTACAACTTATTCGTATCTTTCAAGTACTTGACATCAATGTCCTTACAACTTATTCGTGTCTTTCAAGTACTTGACATCAATGCCCTTACAACTTATTCGTGTCTTTCAAGTACTTGAC
>MUZC01000210.1:562063-581578 GCA_002072015.1 Radix auricularia
TCAATGTCCTTACAACTTATTCGTGTCTTTCAAGTATTTGACCTCAATGTCCTTACAACTTATTCGTGTCTTTCAAGTACGTGACATCAATGTCTTTCATTTTAAAATGCATCATTTTATAACTTGAGTGGTGGGAATTTGCACTCTTCACACAATGTTATATTATTCGATTATAGCCAGTTAGTATCACTTCAGACTTGATCAATGTATTACCTTAGTATTACTTTAGTATTACTAATTACTTTATTCTTGTTTTTGTTCTTCTGAATGAGAGCCTCCTATAAAAATGTTGTAATATCTGTTTTCATTTCACACTTAACACGTTTTAGCAGTGCACTTTATTTGGTTTTAGCTAAATGTTTAGTACAATGAAAAACTAAATGAATATAACTAAACCTATTCTTTCACTGTATACTTAATTCAAAGTCATATTTGAAATGACCCCCACCCCTCCTTTTTGCCCTTCGCACCAATACGACCTTGTTAGGGCACTACAGCCTCGCTCATTATTTTCGGAGCTTTGCCGAGGGGGTCATTCTATAAACCGTCTGTTCAAATCATGTGTAAAGAATCAACGTCTAAAATAACAAGCTGAGCACTTGTACAATAAACCCATTGATTAACTTTCATCCAGGGGCATCAAAAACATAACATCAATAAACCCATTGAATAATTTTCATCCAGGGGCATTAAAAACATGACATCAATAAACCCATTGATGAACTTTCATCCAGGGGCATTAAAAATAACATCAATAAACCCATTGATTAACTTTCATCCAGAGGCATTAAATCATAACATCAATAAACCCATTGATTAACTTTCATCCAGGGGCATTAAAAACATAACATCAATAAACCCATTGATTAACTTTCATCCAGAACATTAAAAACATAACATCAATAAACCCATTGATTAACTTTCATCCAGGGGCCTTAAAAACATAACATCAATAAACCCATTGATTAACTTTCATCCAGGGGCATTAAAAACATAACATCAATAAACCCATTGATTAACTTTCACCCAGGGGCATTAAAAACATAACATAATTAAACCCATTGATTAACTTTCATCCAGGGGCATTAAAACATAACATCAATAAACTCATTGATTAACTTTCATCCAGGGGCTTTAAAACATAACACCAATAAACCCATTGATTAACTTTTATCCAGGGGCATTAAAAACATAAAATCAATAAACCCATTGATTAACTTTCATCCAGGGGCATTAAAACATAACATCAATAAACCCATTGATTAACTTTCATCCAGGGGCATTAAGAACATAACATCTCTAAACCCATTGATTAACTTTCATCCAGGGGCATTAAAAACATAACATCAATAAACCCATTAATTAACTTTCATCCAGGGGCATTAAAACATAACATCAATAAACCCATTGATTAACTTTCATCAATGGGCATTAAAAACATAACATCAATAAACCTATTGATTAATTTTCATCCAGGGGCATTAAAACATAACATCAATAAACACATTGATTAATTTTCATCCAGGGCCATAAAAAATATAACAGTGGATGATCAAGTAGATGCAGTGACATTCAAGATCGCCAAAGAAAATGGTACACCTTTAAAAGATGGCGCCAGTGTCGTTCTCGGGGACAAGCTAGAGCTCAAGTTTGAAGGTAGAACTTCTTGAATCCATTTCCCACAGGTCCAGATCTACACAGTCGTCGGTTATAGTGGTGTAGTGGTGATTCTGTAACCTAAATGGAATGGAAACATAATATTTTGTACCACCCAAAAGCTCTCTTTAATATAGCTCTTAAACATCCCATTCTTTTATTTCCTTTCATAAAATGTGTTTAAAATTTCTTGAAAGTAAGAAATTTAGTCATGCATTAAGCAGTATTTAGGTGTTCAAACGTCATTAAGCAGTGTTTAGGTGTTCAAACGTCATTAAGCAGTGTTTAGGTGTTCAAACGTCATTAAGCAGCGTTTAGGTTTCAAACTTCATTTAGCAGTGTTTAGGTGTTCAAACGTCATTAAGCAGTGTTTAGGTGTTCAAACTTCATTTAGCAGTGTTTAGGTGTTCAAACGTCATTATGCAGTGTTTAGGTGTTCTAACGTCCGTTACTTCATTATTTATGCATGAAGTTTTCAAAGTAAGAAAATAGTAATATATGTATTTTTGTTTCTTAATTGTCTCTTAATTGTGAATTGCTCAAATTTTAATATTCCACGGAAATTCGATTTGTAAAGTTTAAAATAAAAATATGTATAACTTAAAAAAAACAACTCACCTTAGACTCACATAGTTATTTACTTTTGTTTAACTCAAATTTCTGGAAAGAGTTAAATTGTAAAGAAGAAATAGAGGAAGATAAGGAGATAGAGAGCTTAAGATTTCTGTTTGATTTTTAAGGTGTAAAAAACATGAACGTTTTACCTGATATTAATTACTCAATATTAAAACCCTGAACTACCCTCAAATTGACAAACCTTGAAGTAGGTAGATTGACGAATTACAGATTTAATTTTTATAACAGCATTTCAAACTGCTGAGTGGCGGCGTGGGCAAAAATATTATAGGAAAGTAACAAGATATTAATGTTTTTACAATGAAAGTAACAAGATATTAATGTTTTTATAATGAAAGTAACAAGATATTAATGTTTTTACAATGAAAGTAACAAGATATTAATGTTTTTATAACGAAAGTAACAAGATATTAATGTTTTTATAATGAAAGTAACAAGATATTAATGTTTTTATAATGAAAGTAACAAGATATTAATGTTTTTATAATGAAAGTAACAAAATATTAATGTTTTTTACAATGAACATTCCAGGAGTTCAAGAATTTCGTCTCAACAGGTGTGTGGCCAATAACACCGCTAACATGACGGCAGTCTTCCTGAACGATAAGTGAGTGATATCTTTAGGCTGTTGTACATGATTTTCTTCTCAAACATTTGACAAGAAGACAGATTTCCTGAACGATAAGTGAGTGATATCTTTAGGCTGTTGTACATGATTTTCTTCTCAAACATTTGACAAGAAGACAGATTTCCCGAACGATAAGTGAGTGATATCTTTATGCTATTGTACATGATTTTCTTCTCAAACATTTGACAAGAAGACAGACTTCCTGAACGATAAGTGAGTGATATCTTTAGGCTGTTGTACATGATTTTCTTCTCAAACATTTGACAAGAAGACAGACTTCCTGAACGATAAGTGAGTGATATCTTTATGCTGTTGTACATGATTTTCTTCTCAAACATTTGACAAGAAGACAGATTTCCTGAACGATAAATGAGTGATATCTTTAGGCTGTTGTACATGATTTTCTTCTCAAACATTTGACAAGACTACCGATTTCCTGAACGATAAGTGAGTGATATCTTTAGTTTGTTGTACATGATTTTCTTCTCAAACATTTGACAAGACTACAGATTTCCTGAACGATAAGTGAGTGATATCTTTAGTTTGTTGTACATGATTTTCTTCTCAAACATTTGACAAGAAGACAGATTTCCCGAACGATAAGTGAGTGATATCTTTAGTTTGTTGTACATGATTTTCTTCTCAAACATTTGACAAGAAGACAGATTTCCTGAACGATAAGTGAGTGATATCTTTAGGCTGTTGTACATCATTTTCTTCTCAAACATTTGTTGACGAACATTTTGTATAGGTCAATAAAATCCGACACATCACTAAATTTTGTAAATATTTTTATATAGATAAAACTCATCGCATAATTTTGTATCTATGATTAGGAAACATATAGATCTACATCAAATTTTATAGGTCCATATATCAGAAATGTTAACATTAATTTGGATGTAATTATTTATTACTTATTTTGTGACTGATTTAACAGGATGCCAAATTAAACTCATTTTTCAACGTTTCTTTCACTTCACATGGAGCTAATTATTAAAATTAAAATGATTCGGAACTCAATTCATATCATATTATTAATGTAAAGTAAAAAAAAAATAATTGTATTAGTATAGATTATAGATAATCAGTTTCTTCAATTGCCATTTTTTTCCCAAATAACAAGATTCTTTGTGAAGAGTTGGTCGACCCGAAAGAATTGAACGTTCCATTTAAGCGTGTGAACCAGTGTTTAAACTTAGCACATTCCCGTACCAACAAGGCTGCACCAAATAGATTACAAACTAGACAAAACTAACAAGTCTTGTATATATATATATATATATATATATATTGGAGGGTTTATTTAACTGGAAGAGATATTAATCTTTAGTCAAAATCTTTTTGAATCCGCTAATCTCTCATTACTAGAGGCGGAAGTTTTTTTGGTGAGAGAAAAGTGTTTCGGTCAGAAAAACAGAAGTAGTAGTTGTAAACATTATATTAATGCCGCCATATCATGGGTCAGTGGTCCGAATCAGAGACAGGTCAATGGTAAATTATTTGTAATGGAGAAAATCTATTGTTACCTGTATAACGATTGCTTAATCATAAGGAACAGACATGTTGGAAAAGTTTCAGATTTAGCTAAGTACGTATGGGTTTAATGTACCTGACTATCCTCTTGCCTAATATAAGTTTTAAACATAATTTTTTTCTTCTAATTACAAGTTAGTAAGTTGAACAAATTTGTGAGGATACAAATTCTATAAACTTATGGATATGAGAGTATGACAGAGCTCAGTGAAGAGGTAAATTACTCAAGTATGACGTCAATCGATTTCAGCTGCCCTGACGAAAGAGCCAAAAGTCTTTTTTATGACAACATTTTGGATGTTAACGATAATGGAAAGTTTCAAATAATCCTGCGACTTAGAGCTTTCCGGTTCGCTGGGAACATCACAGATGTAGCTTTTGTCTGCAACGTTACACTGTGTGGTCAGAACTGCCCAAAGGTTGGTCAAGTATTTATTTAATATGACTTTATGGTGTATTTAAATAGGTTTTTGCTTTTTTAAATGCCTGGTAATATAGAATTGTTACCTTTTGTAAAAACAATTTAGTAAGTTACTGCTTGAAATTTACAGAAAGGAATTCTTCCGCAACTAAACGGATACATATTTAATAAATAGGTGCTTAAGAAAGGACTTGTGTACAAATGAAGTTCAGGCGTTTCGATTGTAATCATAATGTTACATTGTTAAATATAACTTTATTACTGTTGGAACATGAGGTCTCATGGTTTATCAATTTACTTTTCTGTTAGATTTGTTTTAAATATAGCTGGTAAAACTTTGCAATGAATTTTTAATATTATTCAATATAATGATAACATTACAGGATTTTAAATTTAAAAAATATAGGTCTTTTATCATTAAAAGTAACACCGTTAGTTAAATCATTAAACCTTGAAGCACTAGAGGATAGAAGAATCAAGAGTAAATTAGTAATTATACATAAGGCAATTAATTATAATTTAGAAATACAACACAAAGATATCTTAATAAAACCCTCAGATAGACATATGGATAAAAACACCTTTCTTATTCTGTTTGCAAGAACAAACACATACAAGTTTTCCTTCTTTCCGTCCGGTATTCGGGCGTGGAATGGGTTGCCTGAAGAAACCAGGAAAGCCAACATTTTATCATCAATTAAACCGTAATAAGAATACAGGACTAAACACAAACCATAGATATAAGTAGGACGCAATAATCTTCTGTACTGAATGAGCGTCTGTATCCTTTGAGATAAGATACTAAAAAAATTTAAGCTTATATAGCTACAAGTTATAAATAGCTTTAAGCTAATTTATTTACAGGTCAACTGTCCAGGTTACAGTCCAGCTGTTACCACACCTGCACCGACGGCGGCACCGAATGTGACAACGGCACCGAATGTGACAACGGCACCGAATGTGACAACACCAGCAATGAACGGTACGTTATTTTAAACAAACAAAAGTAAAAATTGTCTTAAATCTGCAATTGAATAAATGCCCTAGTTATAAGGAAAAAGTGTAGATACATGTCCTGTGGTATTAAGTAAAGAGTGTAGATACATGTCCTGTGGTAGTAAGTAAAGAGTGTAGATACATGTCATGTGGTAGTAAGTAAAGAGTGTAGATACACGTCCTGTGGTAGTAAGTACCGTCGGTGGCTTACATGTAAACATAAGGAAAGGGTGTAATAATATTATGTTCTTAGTGCGATGCTACAGTGTATATAAATAAATACCCAGAAGCAAAATGATGGCGGGTTCTCTAAGGAGCTAAATCTATAGACACGACCATATATACTTAGATTGGAAACAAAAGAACCTCAATATTTATAATAAATATTCCATTTTTCACATTTGCATCAATGTTATTGACAAAGCATTTAAAATGATTTGTAAAAAAAAAAAGCAACAACAAATCTAAGAAAGCTTTTACAGTCGTGTTACCTGTTCCATCCTGTTGTTTGATACCTGAGCTTGTGTGAGATGACCAAATCACCGAAGGCAATATTTACATCTTTGTCCGTACATCCGTAGTCTTGAAGTTGTATTGGAAAAAAAATATTAAATTATCGCTAACCAAATTAAAGCAAGTATCAAAGTATAACGGATTCCTAAAGTCGATAAACAAATCTACCCAACTAAATTACGATCAAGTAAACTACCGATCTATAGTACGTTAACCGATATATAGTACGTTAACCGATCTATAGTACGTTAACCGATCTATAGTACGTTAACCAATCTATAGTACGTTAACCGATCTATAGTACGTTAACCGATCTATAGTACGTTAACCGATCTATAGTACGTTAACCGATCTGTAGTACGTTAACCGATCTATAGTACGTTAACCGATCCATCCATCTAAATCATGATAAACTGATCTACCCATCTATAGTACGCTAAATCGATCTACACATGTAGAAACATATCTAGCCATCTACAGTACGAAAAACGAATATACCTACCCATATTATGATAATCATTTCTTACCTTCTCCCTTGCGGTAAATCTATCTAGCCAGCTATTAATTGTACTTAACCATCAGTCACCCCTTTAGGCCATCATTTTCTCAAAAGGGGACTTTACTTTCACAGATAGCAGAGCATTGATTTAGAGCTTAGCGATTGACTTTATTTTTTTCATTGTAAAAATGTTAAGTGATAAAGAAAGTTTCGGAATTATTTTGTTGTTTTTTTCCCAGACATATCAAATTTGTAGAAGATAACTTAATTGTTACTTTGGGAACAACTGTTATAACTTTTAAATGAAATTAAATGTTTATGCGTCATGACAACATGTTAACTTCATGGGGCCTTTCACTATTCTGTAGACTCCAGTAACAGCTCCGACAACAGCACAGAAAATACAGCACCAACAAACACACCAACACAAGCAGACCAGTCAAGTTCTGGACGCAGACGTAGGAGAGCCGCTGACTCGCTGAGTTTTAGGACAACCCTCCAAGTGCTGGACCAGTTGCCCAGTAGGTGACCAGAAGTTTGATGTAACATTTATATCAAACACTGCCAACGGGGGGCGGCATGGTAGAGGCTGAACGGCTGAATTATTGTATTTACATGATTCTAACCCTAACCCTAACCCTTACCCTAACCCTAACCTGTATTAACATGAAATTGATCATCAGTTAGTCAGAGAATCAGACTGAAATCCAAATTTGACGCTGACAATTTCAGACAAGCGCGGCTAACCCTAACGAGTCCTGCATATGTCATTAGCGCGAAGGTTTCCTAACAAATGGGTAAAAATATTCTTTAAAAATGTCATCAAAAATAATTTTTTTACAGAAAATTGAGACTATATGTTCAATATAAAGTAATCCAAAAATAAGTTTTTACATTAAGACTACATGCTTCTTCTGATAAGTCATCAAAGAATTTTTTTTTTTAATTTACCTAAAGTGCTAATATCATAGTTGTGAGTCATGCGTTGTTATAATAAAATAACTGTTTTAGACTGACACGTATCCATCTTGTGCCACATGGTAATTTTATGAATTATCGGAAACTTTAAGTAGAAACAAAAATAATAAAAATCCTTGACAGAAATATTTATTTCGGTGTATTCACCAAAGATATTTATCGTCTTCCTCGGGCTGTAGACGCATCACATAATGTAACACAATGTATGTTGATGACGTTATAAAACCCCGGCAATAAGTATGAAAGCACAAAGTGATCAATTACAAGACTGTTATTCCTAATGATTACAGAGCCGATATCGATTAGGTATATTAACAATAAAGGCGAGCCTAATCAATTCTAATGCTAAATAATAATATTAATAATAATAGTAATAGTAATAATAATAATAATAATAATAATAATAATAATAATAATAATAATAATAATAATAATTATTATAATAATAATAATAATAATAATAATAATACCTTATTGTTAGTGAGGCCTGAACATTTTGACCTACTTCTCAATTCTGCAGACTGCAGACAATGCAGATACCAGGCCTGTCACACATTGTCATTATGGACGCCTTGTTTGTGTTTGAAATAATTAGTTTCTGTAGTCAGTGTTCCTTCTTGACAATAAAGTCGATTGTTTTTATTTATCAATACAATCGTTTTATTTGGGCAATAAAATAACTTTGCAAACGTTTCTTGTCTGCCATTAGTCAAAGGGAGACAATGCTAGTAAATCTTTCCCACAATAATTAAGGCTAAGGACTGAATATCCTCATTGCTTCAGTAACTTTTACCATTTTAATTGAGCTAAGAGTACCATATTCATTCCAAGCATTATTTCTTTTTCATTTTCACTTTTTTTTCTAACTTAACCCATCTGTCTCTAAATTGTATTTATTTAATTTTTTTAAAAAGTTTGTTATCCTCTCTATGAATACTATTTCTGGGTTTGAAATAACCGGTTACTTACTCTTAGATAATTAACCATCCACGTTTAACGAGTCATATCCCTTGTGCCTAAAGCAATATTTAAAATTCGTGTACTATAAATAGTAGTAGGTGAAGCTACATGTTACTGAATTTTGGTAGTACAGCCAGACTGACTGAATTGTTGCTAGTAGCTGGTACAGTCAGTTCTGATTGAATTGTTGCTAGTAGCTGGTACAGTCAGTTCTGATTGAATTGTTGCTAGTAGCTGGTACAGTCAGTTCTGACTTAATTGTTGCTAGTAGCTGGTACAGTCAGTTCTCACTTAATTGTTGCTAGTAGCTGGTACAGTCAGTTTTGACGTAATTGTTGCTAACACATTCAGTTCTGACTTAATTGTTGCTGACACAGCCAGTTTTGACTTAATTGTTGCTGACACAGCCAGTTTTGACTGAATTGCTTCAGGGACAGTTAATTCTGCCTGAATAGTTACACGGACAGTTAATTATGACTGAATTGTACCACACGTAGCCTTATGTGTCAATAGATATTTACCACTAACATTAAGTTACATTTACAATCAAATAAAATTTACTCAAAAATCAAAACAGTTGAACAAAATGATCACCAAATCTTTTGGAGACGTTTGAATGTGTACCACTACGTTCAACTCTCAGAGTATAATTTACAATTTGTACAATCTTTTAAAAGGCAGGACGACTATTTATCATTTTTTGTAGGCTTCTTTTTACCCTCTACATCTTGCATTAGCAAATCATTCTAACAAATGTCTAATGTTGTAACTTTAAAAATTTTATTACTGCAAACAACGGTGACGTAATGAACTTGATTTCACACTCCGCCATTTTGTTTTTAACCCCACAGCTGACACCACTTCGATCTCCACGAAGGCAGAAACATCGGAGTGTCCAGAAGATAGGAGCCTGTTGGTTCTGGTCATCCTTCTGGCCATCTTCGTGGTCATCTTGCTGACTTGCATCGGCGTGTTGGTCAGCCGGGCGCAGAAGAGGAAATCAGCAACCAAGACACACAGGAATGACACAAAATACGCTGAGGCAGTGCCGACCATGCGATTACCACGCCTGGAACTTAACACAACCAGCGTTAACCAACCGTGTTGAGCTCAGGCTTGGGCAAGGAATGTGATGTTGTGATAGTTTATTTATTCGAAAAAAAAAGATGAGAAAGAAAGCTCTTCGATCTCACTTAGAAAAGGGCATTTTATTACAAGGGAGCAACTACTTTTGGCATATTTTATTCTGTACAATATTTTCTTTTTATTTATTCGTGTTTAATATACATGTATAAAATAATATATATATACATATAATATTGTTGTGTGGGTTTAAAACGCCACCAAAATCCAATCACCATGAGGAGGCGGGGTAACAATATGTATTATAATGAGCTAAATTATTTACTACTTAATTAGAGCTTTCAATTTTAAGTTTCCTATAATTACTGGAGGAGCTATAATATTGATTTTGCTTAAAGTCCTAATATTTTACCTAATGAAAATAGTTTAACTCTCAATGGTTGGTGTAATACTAAATTTGAATTTAACACACAAACATTATTGAAATAGTATTTTAAAGAAATTAATAATAAGTTGTTTGTATTGATTATATCATTAAAAATGATCTTTTGTCAGTTTTACCGGGAGAAATGCGGCATTTGTAGGTAACCTGGTTATCTTTTAAAATATTGGACTTTAAATTCCGTAGAGTCTTTATTCTGTTTGAAGAATAGCACTTTGATTATATAAAGTAGTACTTTAAATTTCAAAGTAAAAATCTAGAGCAGGTGACGGAAACCATTTTAGGAGGAAGATCCAAAAGTCACAATATGCAACAGTTACCAGAATTTAAAGAGCCACTTTACTAACATGAGTTTTGAAAATAAGATAATATAATTATTATTATTTGCGCATGTAACTGGAGAGCCGCATCTTGACCTAGAAAGAGATACATGTGGCTCGCCAGACGCAGGTTACTGACCCCTGATCTAGAAGTATATTTTGTTACCTATATATATAATATTTTATATACATTTAATCTACAAGCGGCTCAACTTTAAAGTTAGTCAAGGTTTTAAATGAAAAAATATGTTTTAAATTAAACTTATTCTTAAGATCTTAAAACACATTCCGTATATCTCAGTGTGTTATTTCAATAGTGGCGTTGTTAATGTTGTCAGATGTTTGCGGGCCGCGCCGGGTGACACCATCCTGGGAATACCATTATTATGTTGTGAGTTGTTTGCGGGCCGCACCGGGTGACACCATCCTGGGAATACCATCATAATGTTGTCAGATGTTTGCGGGCCGCGCCGGGTGACACCATCCTGGGAATACCATCATAATGTTGTCAGATGTTTGCGGGCCGCGCCGGGTGACACCATCCTGGGAATACCATTATTATGTGATTGAACGAAATGAAGCTGCCACATAGATAACAAAAACATTAGTCCATAATTAAAGCGTTCGTCAGCGTTGATAGTGTTTGGAAGCTATATTTGTATTTTTTTCTAAGAACAACAGACCTCCTAACTCCAAAGAAGAATTTGTTCACATAGAACCTAATTATTTCCGCAAGATATTGAAGACCTCCCACACGTAGTATAGCAACAATGAAGCGGTTCGCGATAAAATAAATACTGACATTAGTCTATAGGATGATCTTCTCTCATCAATATTGAAAAAAATAAACACCCTAAGATGATATTGACAAATACTATAATGGTAGGTTGGGGGGGGGGGGAAAGAGAGAAAGAGGAATTCCAAAAAGGAAAGAAGACAGGACAGCATCAAGGAACGGGCAGACCTGTACGTCATCGACTCTCAATGCACAGCATTAGACCAGGAAGAATGACGTGAAGTAGTGAGCAGTCTGCCACGGGGCACCAACGACCAAATGGCGTGACGTATTTAGCAGTCTTACATGGGGCACCTACGACCTAATGGTCTGTAATAGTCAGCAGTCTTCCATGGGGCACCAACGACCAAATGGTCTGTAATAGTCAGCAGTCTTCCATGGGGCACAAACGACCTAATGGCATGAGGTAGTGAGCAGTCTTCCATGGGGCACCAACGACTAAATGCCATGAGGTAGTGAGCAGTCTTCCATGGGGCCTCAACGACCAAATGGCGTGACGTATTTAGCAGTCTTCAATGGGGCACCTACGACCTAATGGTCTGTAATAGTCAGCAGTCTTCCATGGGGCACCAACGACCAAATGGCGTGACGTATTTAGCAGTCTTCAATGGGGCACCTACGACCTAATGGCGTGACGTATTTAGCAGTCTTACATGGGGCACCTACGACCTAATGGTCTGTAATAGTCAGCAGTCTTCCATGGGGCACCAACGACCAAATGGTCTGTAATAGTCAGCAGTCTTCCATGGGGTACCAACGACCAAATGGTCTGTAATAGTCAGCAGTCTTCCATGGGGCACAAACGACCTAATGGCATGAGGTAGTGAGCAGTCTTCCATGGGGCACCAACGACCAAATGCCATGAGGTAGTGAGCAGTCTTCCATGGGGCATCAACGACCAAATGCCATGAGGTAGTGAGCAGTCTGCCATGGAACACCAACGACCAAATGCCATTAGGTAGTGAGCAGTCTCCCATGGGGCATCAACGACCAAATGCCATGAGGTAGTGAGCAGTCTACCATGGGGCACCAACGACCTACCAACGGGTTAAGGGATAAGAAGAAATCCCTCTATTTACGAGAAGAAGACATTCGATAGATATAGAAACACGTCTTTATCTTGTCACTCTCAACTTCAGATGAACAGATTCAGTTTCGTCTCTACTATAAATTGAACTTAATAAAGAGGAGACCATGGATGATGGGCACGAAATTTTTGCCATTAAAATATATATACAACTTAACTTTGATAAAATATGTATTCTCTGACCAGCAGTTACTGCGCTTTTGTTACCCGTCATGGTTATAAAGCTTTAAACAAATCATTCACGGCGGATGGGGGAAGAATTAAACATGAGTTTACATCACTAGATGGCACCAACACAAACTACGTCACTGTATGTTGAACTCCGTCAAGTTTTTAGTTTAGGTACACTGCAAATTTTATATTTTCTACATCAGTATGAAATTGAAAAGGCACAAAATAGAATGGGTCGGGGGGGGGGGGGTCTTAATCAGTTAAAAGTCTTCTCTCTCCATTTTTACTTGTGATTAAATTAGCAGTAATCATTGATGTTTCCGTTACCCTATAAAACAATATCCAAATAGGACTCTCCAACGAACGTACATCTCTTTTCTTGGCCAAATAAAAACAGTTTAATTGGATAATAGCCTGAGTAGTACTTAGTGAATTTTGTAAATTTGAATTCGTTGTTGAATTGTTGGTCTCAAGTCATTTTGTCCTCCGGGGAGAGGTATACAGAAAAGGGTCTTGTATATCGACCGCCCTTCGGAGTGAGGTATATAGAAAAGGGTCTTGTATATCGACCACCCTTCGGAGTGAGGTATACAGAAAAGGGACTTGGATATCGACCGCCCTTCGGAGAGAGGTATACAGAAAAGGGTCTTGTATATCGACCGCCCTTCGGAGTGAGGTATACAGAAAAGGGTCTTGTATATCGACCACCCTTCGGAGTGAGGTATACAGAAAAGGGACTTGGATATCGACCGCCCTTCGGAGAGAGGTATACAGAAAAGGGACTTGTATATCGACCACCCTTCGGAGTGAGGTATACAGAAAAGGGACTTGTATATCGACCACCCTTCGGAGTGAGGTATACAGAAAAGGGACTTGGATATCAAACGCCCTTCGGAGAGAGGTATACAGAAAAGGCACTTGGATATCAACCGCCCTTCGGAGAGAGGTATACAGAAAAGGCACTTGGATATCAACCGCCCTTCGGAGAGAAGTATACAGAAAAGGAACTTGGATATCGACCGTTAAATAGTTAAATTCTCTAACAAATTGACTTTTAAAGTAACATATTTACATTTTAAAATATCGTGTTGGGAGGTAGATATGTATTTTATTAGGTCTTTAAAATATTGTTTGTATCGAGGGCTCTGTAAAAAAATAACATTACTAGGTTTACTAATTATGTAAATATCTATAAAATGGTAAACAAAAGAATAATTCATATTAATGTCTTTCATGTACACGTTTTTATCAAACATTCATTTCAGAAGAGTTACACGTTTTATATTTAGCCAAAATTTACAAGATTGTCCAGAGATAACTTAAATTGGGGAAATTTATTGTTAAAATTATTTTCCCCCACTATTTATTGGCATAGTTTTCTGTAGCTTTTATGTTGGTGGTAATTTGAGAGGCATTTTTAATGTTTCATGCATGCGTAAATACACACAGATACATACACATACATAAGCTCTCTCTCTCTCTCTCTCACACACACACACACACTCACACACACACACTCACACACACACACTCACACACACACNTATATATATATATATACATATAATATTGAGTCATTGTGTTAGGTTCATACACATTACATCATGTTAAGAAAGGTAATTTTAAAACATTCACTACTTGTATAAAAAGATATGGGGTAAACATTTATTTTTTGCATGATTCCCTATTTATAAGGTAAATATTTATATTTTATACCTATTTATAAGGTAAATATTTATATTTTATACCTATTTATAAGGTAAATATTTATATTTTATACCTATTTATAAGGTATGTGTACGTGAAGTAAATTAAACACTAAACAAATCACCGGATCATATTTGACAAAGATAAAAACAAATTAGATAGAGACTTCAGAAATTAAGCTCATGGGGAACAGAGTCGCAGTAATAAATGTACATTGAAATTATTATAATAGGCGTACACACATTAACTTTTGTTTAAAGTGCCCATTGACTGGGCTGAAGATGTTATTCAATGAAAGTTGTTGATGTCCATTAAAAAATCGCACACCAATAAATTAAAACATAACATTGAGAAGTACCTTGTACAAAACAACATAAGGGAAATAGTATTTTCGTGATTTTTTTTTTATTTTTCAGATTCTAAATGTATGTAATTGCCTAAAATAAAACTATTTTTAATGAAAATGTTAGGTTTTTATTACGTCTTAAATTGTGTGTTTTATGCCCGAGTCACTGCGTCCCTGTCAGAAAAAACATTTTATTTCAGTCCCAGATACGTTTTCTCACAGGTGATCTCAAGCAGGGGGGGGGGTGTGGCAGACGACAAGGAATCTAAAATCGTCTTGGTAGGTCACTCTTGACTCTGACATACCTGTGGTAGGTCACTCTTGACTCTGACATACCTGTGGTAGGTCACTCTTGACTCTGACATACCTGTGGTAGGTCACCCTTGACATACCTGTGGTAGGTCACTCTTGACTCTGACATACCTGTGGTAGGTCACTCTTGACTCTGACATACCTGTGGTAGGTCACTCTTGACCTTGACATACCTGTGGTAGGTCACTCTTGACTCTGACATACCTGTGGTAGGTCACCCTTGACCTTGACATACCTGTGGTAGGTCACTCTTGACCTTGACATACCTGTGGTAAGTCACCCTTGACCTTGACATACCTGAGAGTTTCAGAGAATCATGACGCACGGCAGTGGTCATTTCTACAAAATATCAGTGAGACTGCTATCAGTGAGACTGCTGTCGGTGAGACTGCTGTCGGTGAGACTGCTGTCGGTGAGACTGCTGTCAGTGAGACTGCTATCAGTGAAACTGCTATCAGTGAGACTGCTATCAGGCACTTAGACAAAAATAACTAATTTAAACAGGGTACAAAATACATATTATGTAAGCCTGACAAGATGTCACAAAACAACGTTCAAATAATTATTTGCTTTTTTTTTTTTCAAATATCCTTGAGCTACGTTTCTCGTGATTTCACCCGACAAAGAAGCTAAATATTTAATGTTTGACATTAAATTTCCGTGTGGAAAAGCTGTTGATAAGTGATCAAATAGAAACTGTTAAATAATGTGTCTAATAAATTGGTTCATTCTGTTTACACGAATTATATTGATTAAACAATGTGTCACATATTTCCTTGATATTTATCCTGGACGCTATGTAAGCTTTAGATAAATTTAAAAAGAAAATATTCCTCATCGTTATTAAGTAATTTTAGTACATTCAGTTTTAAGGAAATTTAAATATTTATTTTATACATTTAAACGTGTAAAAAAATGGGGGTGGGCATTAACCAATTAAATTTGCGTACCAAAACATAATTTATTATGTGGAGGTGGATAAAGCTAACGTTAGACACATATAAGGGCTAAAGATAACACCAAAATGTGGTGTAGTGAATTTGTGCTTCGTACAATTGTGAATGCTGGAACAGGGACGGTTCAAGACTACACGGGGCCCCTGGCTGCAATCAAAGGGTGGGGGGCCCTAGCCATACAGCGTCCCTTTAAATAAATTGTTAGCTAGCAGCTAAAATAAGACTGTAACTATTGGTTCCTTCCTTATTCTTTCTCTGTACTATGGGAACGGCTTTCCCAACCAAAAATATTAATCATGAAAAAAAAAAAAACGAAAACGAAGAAATAACTGTTTGAATTGTTCGCTGGTAATTAAAATTGAGCTTAAAAAAAAAAAAAAAATTATTCCACGACAGGGAATCGATCAAGACATCGCTTGCACCACAAGCTTATACACTTCAACACATCCAGAAGCTTATATACTTCAACACATGCTGAAGAGCTTATCAAATTTAGTTAATTTTGAAAATATAAACACTATTCTATAATAAATAATATGTAGCATATGTTCTATGAGAAAGCCGTTCAAATCAAGCGTTTCGATAAATAAGACTATCGGGTCTGAATAGCGATCAGGTTACTAGATGAGGTATATAATTTATTTAATGTATGATATTTTCAAGGTTTCGTGCAAAATTTTGTAGACTTTTATTAAAAAATATAAAAAGTTTGGGGGACTTAAAACCATCGGGGTCCTTGGCTATAGCCAGTTCAGCCCCCCCCCCCTTTAAAAGTGAAGCTGACGGACAACATTTATATATCAAGGACTGTTGACTTACAAATATAATGATTACGATGTTTTTCGCCACAGGAATAAAGGAAACCCTAGGAATTATATTTGTTTATATTTTAATAACTTTTTTGACGTCGTAGGGGTTCTAATGTTTCTATAAGAACATCATCGGGCTTGGTAGACACTGGCGGCGCACATCCCTCTCCAGGTCTATCTTAGATTAGACGCTCCTTCTATGCAGAAGATAATTGCGTCCACAGACCATGAGAGATGAGAGATGATCTGTTGGCAAGTGATGCAGCGGTCTCAGGCCACGGCTATAGGGGTTCCACGCATTGCCCCAGTTTGGTGACTCGGGGACTCCTCGGGTCCCGGGAACAAATCCTCGTGGATTCGAACTCGAGACCATCGGTATGACAGTCGAGCGCGCTACCTCTTGACCACCACGTCGCACCACGGGCGGCTTTCTGGGCGTTGGTAATTTCTCTTCATTTTTGTAGTGGCTTTAACGTGGGCTCGATCCCACGCCCCTCAGCTGTGAGGCAAGCGCATTATTAACTTCGACACCCAGGAATGATATCTCCTGGCAATATCACCACCATCGTTAGGTTGCAGCCATGTTTTGACAGTTTGTCACTAAAATCAAAGAAGTTTTATCAACATTTTAAGCCATGTTGAGGAATAGAACCCAGAATATTTCACACTTGTGAAAAATTAATGGCTCTTTAATATGCAAACAACGATAAGAGGATAGCAAGAAGCGACATGCAGCTTTTAATCGTGTTCTTGACAGGCATATCACTAAAGGAAAAACAAAAAAAATCGGACTGAAAGAATAAAATGTTTATGTGCGATTGTGCAAACATTTCTTGCTAAATAGATATAATGTTAGGGGAAGTAATTGTGATGAAGAAATGTAACTTAAATTTAAAAGATAGAAATGCATATTATCACATTCACAGATCTTCTTTGTAAGAATTGTATTACACTTTAATCGAATGTGTGAAAGTTTTGACAATTCCAGATGCACAATTATCGAGAGGTGAAGCTCTAATTTTAAAACCTACAGTTACTATGTTGGTAAATCAGAAGGATTATAAAGGGAGATAAATAAAAAAGAGATGGGTGCTGCCGTACATGCGTTTGTTCTAAATCAGTCTGCAAGGAGTGGCAGCAATGAGTAAGATTTTTTGGGGTATGTTGTGGCGACCTTATGAATCCTAAGAGATGTCAAAACAATAAACATTCTTGTATAATGCTTCTAGCTTCGCGTTGATTGCCTAATATATAGAACGGATGAAAAGTATCCATAAATATTTAATATTAATCATGTAGAACAGATAAACTACGTTGGTTGAATTAAAGTTAATTTGTCATTCAGGAAACATTGATGGAAGTATAGTTTGAAAAAGTTGGGTGTTGAGTGAGATATTGAAGACCTGAAGAGTAAGAATTTTACGAATGTACGGAAATAATCTCTAAATGATTTAGAATCTCAAAAGAATAACGTTCAACAAATGTTTTAGTGAAAAACTATGTGTTTGCTGGTAGGCGTTGCTGAAGAGAATGTCAAATAAGGAGAAGCTCGGTGATATAGGAAGGGTATGAGTCAAAGAAGTTGTTGGGGCAAAGAACGGACAAGTTTGTAGTTAATGTGTGCCAGTACATGTAGTGAATAAAGCAGTGGAGTGATATTTTAAAAAAATTTCTTGCCTGTAGAACTAGAATTTTTTACTTTATGGCGTATTTCGATAACTTTTCGGAAAACATTATATACTAGATTTATTACTGACGAGACCAGGGAGAGAGAGAGAAAGAGAGAGAAAGAGAGAGAAAGAGAGAGAGTGAGAGAGAGAGAGAGAGAGAGAGAACAAGAAAACGATAGCTGACACAATTATCATAACTGATTGGTTGCGGTGTAAACCACCAAGCCCTTTGAGTCTCTAGTTTAACGTTACTAAAAGTTAATAGAAATTCTCTGAAGACGTTGAAAAGACTTACTAGAGACGAAGATTAGTTAGTCAGTTAGTTATTTCATCTCGGGCCGAAGACGGCACATAGGGCAGAGGTCATGGATTTCCATTTGCGACGTTTAGTTGCTAATTGTATTAAGTCCTGGTTATTTCTTAGACCCATGGTTGAGCTTTCTCTT
The DNA here is from genome assembly GCA_002072015.1 of Radix auricularia. Lineage (NCBI taxonomy): Eukaryota > Metazoa > Mollusca > Gastropoda > Lymnaeidae > Radix > Radix auricularia. Next base: position 581,032 of record MUZC01000210.1, read on the forward strand.
ATGTTTTTTCTACGCATGGTTTCTTTTGGCCTTCCTTGTTTTCTTTTGCCTGCTGGTGTCCACATGAAGGCCTGATTTGGGAGTATTCTCTCGTCCATTCGAAGAACATGACCGATGTAATTCCATCGTCTTCTCCTTATAAAATTTGACACATATTCTTGATTGGTTTCTTTTCTTATTGTTTCATTTGATTTGAGATCACTCCATTTTATATTAAAAAATTTTCGGAGGCATTTTTTTTCGAATGCAACTAATTTTTTTTCTTTATATTTAGTTGATTTCCAGCTTTCGCATCCATACGTTAATACAGGGATTACACATGAATTGAATAGCCTAAGTTTTGTATGCTTGCTAATTGTCCTTGATCTCCAAATATTTGTCAGTTTGTTAAAAGCACTTGATGCCAACGCTATTCGAGTCAGTGTTAGAGGCTAACGGTAAAAATAAAATTTATGAATAACTATGTATCTAAGGAGCACAGAGCACAAACGTTATAGTATGTTGTAGGCCGGAACGAGTCAAATTTAAATTTTAAACTATATATATA
>MUZC01000210.1:582110-628120 GCA_002072015.1 Radix auricularia
ATCCGGCATCCTTCCGTCTCGCGAGACGATGGTGCATCACCGTTGGGTTGGGTTGCATTTCCTCGAGTGACTGTGCAGTCCTATCCTTGAGTGACAGTCTTTGCCACAGTTTTTACACACGAGTTCTGTGCTTCCAAATGTTTTGGCCTTTCTCCTAGCTCTTCTGTCTGCAGCCTCCTCCATTCTTCGCTCCTCGGCTACTATGACGCCCTCTTTGACAACTGTGCGCCACGTAGATCGGTCTTCTGCCTTACACTCCCAGTCACTTGTATGTATTTTGGCTGCTTTCATGTCCCTTTGACAGACATCTTTAAATCGCAAGCGTGGGCGACCTGTTTTCCTCTTTCCTGAAGCAAGTTCACCATATAGGAGGTCCTTCGGGATGCGGCCGGGGCTCATTCTTTTGACATGTCCTAGCCACCTCAGGCGTCTTTCACTAAGAATTGAGAACATGCTTTGGGTATTGGCACGCGTTAGTACCTCACTATTAGGCACTTTTTCTTGCCATTTAATACCAAGGATGCGGCGCAAGCATCTCAAATGGAAGCTGTTAAGCTTACGCTCTTGTGATGTATAAGTGGTCCATGTCTCGCTCCCATATAGTAGTGTACTGATGACACAGGCTCGATAGACGCACAGTTTGGTTTTCTCCGTTAGCTTGGTGTTTTGCCAGACCCGCTTATTTAGTTTAGCCATTGTTGCGGCTGCCTTGCCAATTCTGCTGTTTATTTCTTCTTCAATGGACAGTGTATTGGAGACCTTGGATCCCAAGTAGGTGAAGCTGTCCACAACCTCCAAGTTTTCATTATCGATATTTATGGTAGGAGGAGGTCGAGTGTCTTGGGCCATGATGTTTGTCTTTTTCAAGCTGATTTGCAGACCAAATTCTTTGCAGGCATTGGAGAAGCTTGACACGAGTTGTTGCAAACCAGATTCTGTATGTGCTGTTAGTGCCGCATCATCCGCAAATAGTAGCTCTCGAATTAGGACATCCGTCGTTTTGGTCTTGGCTCGGAGGCGGGCAGTGTTGAAAAGTCCTCCATCAGCTCTGGTATGTAACCAGATTCCCTCACTGCTATCCTTGAATGCGTATCGAAGAAGTACAGAGAAGAATATTGCGAAGAGTGTTGGTGCGAGTACACAACCTTGTTTAACTCCGCTGCTGACAGGGAAGGCCTCTGACTTAGCTCCATCGAACTGTACTGTGCCAAGCATATTTTCATGGAACTGTCTGATGATGGCAAGTAGGTGAGGGGGACATCCAATTTTTGCCAGTATTTGGAATAGCCCGTTGCGACTGACTAAGTCGAAGGCTTTTGTAAGGTCCACAAATGCAATGTATAGTGGCATCTGCTGCTCTCTGCATTTTTCCTGGAGCTGTCGTATGGAGAACACCATGTCTATGGTAGACCGACCGGACCGGAAACCACACTGAGATTCTGGATAGACGCGGGATGCTAGGCTTTGTAAACGTTTTAGTATAACGCGGGCAAAGGTCTTTCCTACAATACTAAGGAGTGAAATGCCGCGATAATTATTGCAATCACTCCTATCACCTTTGTTTTTATATAGTGTCACTATATTTGCATCCTTTAGGTCTTGGGGGATGTAGCCCTGTTCCCAGCAGAGGGACAGAATCTCGTGCAATGGTTGGAGTAAAGCTGTCTTGCCACTCTTTAGAACCTCTGGTGGTATTCCATCATTCCCAGGCGCTTTTCCACAAGCTAGACTGTCAATTGCTTTGCTCAGCTCTTCCTGTGTGGGCACGACATCAAGTTCTTCCATGAGTGGCATATCTGGGATGTCATCTAGAGCGGTGCTGGAGACTGTGGTAACTGTTGAATACAATTCCAGATAATGCTCAACCCACCGTTTTAGCTGTGCTGCCTGGTCTTGAATAATTTCTCCATTTTTGGACTTTAGGGGAGCAGCTTTTGACGTCAAGGGGCCCGTTGCCTTTTTGATGTTTTCGTACATGACTTTTGCATTGCCCATGTCTGCAGCTGATTGTATACTGGAACAGAGCTTAAGCCAGTAGGTATTGACACATTTACGTGCAACCTTTTGGGCAAGTGACTTAGCTGTTTTTAAAGCATGCAAATTGTCAGGTGTAGGCTTTTCCTTGTAAGCCATAAGAGCTTTCCTTTTTGCTTCAGTGACGGGTTTCATCTCGTCCCAATGTTCATCAAACCAGTCCGTGTTTTTGTGAGATTTTTTGCCAAAGGCTTGTATTGCGGATGTATAGATTGTGTCTCTCAGTTGCGTCCATTTGGAGTCAATGGTGACGCATGGGGACATCTTTGAGAGACTTTCCTTCACCTTGTCTTTGAACAGCTGCGCTATCGCAGGGTCTTTCATGCAGGAGGTATTGATGCGTGGACTTCCCTTTTTCTTTGTGTGGTACGAGTTTTTCCTCATTATTCGTACTTTGCTGGCGACAAGGGAATGATCCGTGTCACAGTCGGCACTGTGATAGCTGCGAGTGAGTAGGACGCTAGCTAGTTGTGCACGCCTGGTGATAATGAGGTCCAGCTGGTGCCATTGGTGGGATCGAGGGTGTCTCCAAGATACTTGATGTATATCCTTGCACTTGAAGAAAGTGTTGGTCACACACAAGCCTCGTGAGCAGCACAATTCCAGAAGCCTTTGTCCATTTTCATTTAACTTTCCTCTTCCAAATAGTCCAAGGCAGGTGGGCCAGGCTTCGTGGTCGCTCCCCACTCTAGCATTGAAATCTCCTAGGAGATAGATTGCCTCGTCTTTGTGGATGCCGGCTATTGCCTGGTCTAACGCTCCATAGAACTGGTCCTTCTCTTCCGGAGTTGAATAGAGTGTTGGGGCATACACACTAAGAATGTTTGCTGGGCCCGCAGTTGTTCTGAGTCTTAGAGTGAGGATCCTCTCCGTGCCTGATGACGGTGGTTCAATGGATGGTAGAAGAGTGTTTTTAACAGCGAAACCCACACCATGCTGTCTAGGTTCGTCTTTCGGTCTGCCTTGCCAGAAGAAGGTGTAATTGGCCTCTTTGAGTGAACCGTTGTCTGGGAGCCTGGTCTCCTGAAGGCATGCTATGTCAATCTTTAGCCTTTTAAGTTCTCTATCGATTATTCCTGTCTTCCGTGTGTCGTTTATGGACTGCAGATCATCAGTGATGCCGGGACACATAGTCCTCACGTTCCAGCTAGCGATTCGAAGAGCTGGGGTCTTCTTTTTCTTTTTTGTATTTCTTGGTGCAGGGCTTAGTGGCCCACTTGTTGAGTGGTACTCTAATCTCCACGCACCCAGTGGAGAAGGCAGGCCATGACGGGATAGCACCTATTTGACTGGGGGCTGCCCAGTTTGAGGCGGGCGGTAGCTGTCCAGTGAGACATTGGTAGTCTCTCCCACCGTCGGAAGCAGCCCCTGGCGCCTAGCTCTACGTCAATTGAGCTTTGGCTTATAACCGGTAACTGCTGCTTCCCGTGTTTTGTCGACACCTTGCGGCGACGCTGGAGTGTCCTCTCCAGAGGTGATGCAAGCCTGGGCGGGTATTATGGAGAATTAGCTGCTGCCCATACAGCATATCCCCCCTCTCCACGTCAATGGTGTAACCAAGGGAACGACTTGCGTCGATGCAGCTTGGCTGCCATTGGCGTCGCAGGAGCTGCCGGTATGTACATAAGTCTTATGTATAGACCGCCTGTAGGTGCTCCAATTCCTGATTTTCTTTCAGGGTTTACTCCCTTAGCCTTTCCCGCAAGGCAGGTATAGCCGCAAGGCAGCGGAGGATTTGTATTCGGAGTTTCCTTCTCCTAGATGAACTACCAGCCAAGGTTTTAACGAGCATCATCTACCCGTAGGGGTGCCAGAACCGGGGTTTGAACCCGTGACCGATTTATATTTTTATTTTAGAATTGTTTTGTACCGCAGCGCACTAACACTTTGACCACCGCGCCCCAATGGTAGATGATATACTTCATAGTAATATTACAGTCTCTCGTTTACACTATAGGTAGATGATATTCTTCATAGTAATATTACAGTCTCTCGTTTACACTATAGGTAGATGATATTCTTCATAGTAATATTATGAAAAAAGATTTTAGTTTAATGATAAGTTGAATTTTAAAAATAAATTGTGTGCTCGCGCCTCGATTTATTTTGAAAACTTTTCAAATTTTGTGATTTAAAAATGTATACATTATATCTCTCTCTACATAAATATAATTCACCAAAGAGAGTATGTGCAAATAAGCATGACGAATGACCCTCGCTGGGGTTGACCAATCAAGCGATGTGGGTTCCAAAAAAGGGGGTCGGTAGGGCATGTTTTGAGACTAACAATGCTTCTAGAGTTCACCTGTGTTGTTCCTTTACATAATAACATGAGATTTGCGGTGTCGTGGTTATTAAGCCCACCCTACACGCAAAAGGTCCTGGGTTCAAGCCCCATTGACAAAATATTTTTTTTAAAAATGTGGGCTCATGGCCGTTCTTTTCCACTTAGTTTTGCCAACATGGCCGACCCTCGCTAGGGTTGGCCAATCACAGTCTATGGTTTGCAATCTAGGATGGTGGGCATGTAGAAAAAGCAGTGCAAACATTTCGAGACCGACAACGCGTTCACTCTCCCATTCCTTAGCGCTATCCGTGAGCAAATCTGCGGCGTATCTAGTTCTAGAATATGTTTAGTGGTGAGTAATCAAATTGTGACATATTATATAATGGGTAAAGGTTCAAGTGGGGCAATGGGATGGCTTTTGGCTGTTTTCTGATCTGATACATTTTTTTTTAAAAAAAAGAGATAAACAGTTTTCATGAAATTTTTTCGTAGCAGAAAACCTTGACTTCTAGGAAAAATTGTAAGATTAGAGTTGTGGTTCTATAAATAGATCATTAGATAAACATTAATATGGCACTCATTTAAATCCCAATCTCGTAACCTTGATAAACACTAAACAGTGTCTCTGCTAAAAACCTACTTTAAAATAAGTTGTCAAGGTCAAGGGTGTACACGCCTGTTAAAACTAGCCGTAGCCTACTTACAAATTGTTTGCTCAAAGAATTTAGTTTAAGCAATTTTATTTTAAAATTTGTTAATGTTAAAATGTGATCTAATTTCTATGACGTTGAGCACACACATTCCTACACTCATGGAAAAGGGGGGGAAAGGACATACATGATCACGTCTAGGTGTGCTACGACACATATACCGTATTTTTTACGCATATTTCCCGCACACTCAGATAACTCGCACACGCATATATCACGCAAAATTGTAAGATGTGGAAAAAAAAATTGATACAACCCACCCACGCTTAAACCCCGCACAATGTAGTTTTATATTCGTGTTTTGCAAGTAATAGTGAAATTGATGTATTATTCAGTAAACAAAATGCAGACTGTGATTGGCCCACAGAGATACCCCACCCACAGAGATACCCCACACACAGAGATACCCCACACACAGAGTTATCCCACCCACAGAGATACCCCACACACAGAGATACCCCACACACAGAGATACCCCACACACAGAGATACCCCACCCACAGAGATACCCCACACACAGAGATACCCCTCAGGGGGGAGGGTCAGGGTTTGAAATATCTGGTGTAAGCCGCGGGGAATATGTGTAAAATACGGTACTTCTATAAAAAAAATAATATACATACAAAACTTGCGCACAATCAAATTTAAACTTAAACCACGAACACATGTACCATTTTTTACTGGTACGAGTTGTAGAATTTTAGATATTTACAGCATTCAAAAGAGTATACAAATACAAAAAGCTGTACTCCTCTGATAGGATTTGTCTTTTTATTAGCTGGCATGTTGTTGTCAGTTTTCAAACTTGTGTTGTAAACACTCAGGCACCTCAGTGACTTGTTCATCTTTTTATTTTAATCTTTGAGGATTACTTCAGATAGTCGGATTATCTTTCAAATTCAGATTTTTTATGCCATAAGCTTGTGGTTAAATATTGTATATTTATTATTACTCTTTTCTGAGGAATAGTTTGCAGGTCATAGGTTTATTTGAGTGGATTACAGAAAAAAAAAAACGTGTTTCCTAAAAAAACGAATCATCCTAACCTTACAGGAAATGTTACACTTATTATTGCTATTTCACGAATCGTCATGTTCTAAATGCAATTATAGCTAATCTGGTGAATGACAAAGACATTAATGTTTTGAAATATTTCATAGTTTTTCAACTATATAGAATATACCAACTTAAAAGATTCGTTGTTTCACTGAATCAGATCATAGAGATTTCCTTTAAAATAATTTTTTTTAAAATTCATTCACAAATAGAAAAATATACAACCGCAACCCCGTCACACACAAAAAAATAATTTTAAAAAATATAATAAATCTATAAATAATGACACAAAATATTATATTTTAATTTCATAATTCGTCAACATCACGTTGACAGTTCAACATCAGAAACGACTGAGCCCAAACGATCCCGACAACGCTAGCATCACGAGCCTATACTCTTCCACACGACCAGCGGAGCTTGTTAAAGACAAAAAATTTTTTTTTTTAATATCTATGTAGATAATTCTCTAAATGGTCTAACCATGCCGGACAAGAAGCTGTCTGACCTCTGACCCCACCGACCAATCAGATCGCAAGAAAAGCTAGTAAACATTCAACATTTCGTTGAATTGAAGTCAATCACTATGTTCTTTCGGAACAACAATTATAACATGTAATTTTATAGTGTAATGGTTATAACATTCGCAAAACGCGCGGGGGTTACAGGTTCAATCCCCAGTTAAGACATTGCTTATTTTAATTTTTGAAAATTGTGCCCGTTCATTTCCCACTATCTTTTCGATCACCATAACAAGCACAAGACGAGTGGGAATAAGCTTGACGAATGACCTTGGTCAGGTTATGCCTACTAGTTTATGGTTGGCAAACTAGGGGAGTGCGGGGTGGTAAGTGGCTAACCACGGGGCACATTTTTCCAGATCAACAATGAGTCGCAGTTATCCCCTCATCCGAGGTTCATTCGCGTTGTTCTGATTTCATCGTGATGTAGTTTGTGTCTGTTCAACCCCCCACCACCACACACTCTCTTTGCACTATCTATGAGCAAATCTGCGGCGTATGATACGCTGCGGGCATCTAGTAAACAATATTTTATATGTTCTCTTAGTGAGCGAATAAAATTAAGTTTTTCGATTATTAAGACTATCAGGTCTGAATAGCGATCAGTTCAATAGATAAGATTTATAAATTTATTTAATTTATTATATTTTCAAGGGTTCGTGCAAACATTTGTACACTTTTATTATAAAATATAAAACGTTTGGGGGCCCCAAACCGTCGGAGATCCCTGGTTTTAGCCCGTTCAGCCCCCTCCCTTAATCCGCCATAGAAGCAAACCTTTAACTTTTAAAATTTAAATTAAGCTAAAAAAATATTCAACGCTTTGCTTTTTTAATTTAGAAAATAAAATAAACACTTCATTACTTTAAAAAAAATTAATTACTAAAAATGGTCGCGATGGTATTGGATTGAGAGGAAGGAAAGTAGATTTAAGAACAAAAAAATACACACACACAGGGTCGTCTTTTAACTGGTAATAATGTCGTCGTATTTCAAAGACTTGATAACTTTTCGTCAAAGAACCAAAATAATTTTTTCGGTTTTATGATTTTTGTTTCATATTCAAAGGAAAAAGTTGCCTCAAAAGACAATTTAGTCTATCAGAATTTTATGTTATTCCCCTTTGACAGATACTTCTTAAGCATTTTCGTGTTAAAATTATTCCAAGCTAAAAATTTCACCAGCTGTAATATGAACACATATGAGTCGCAGTTTAGCCATCGTTGTTGTGGATTATAAAGTACAGACGTTGCAACCACATTTTCACGGATACCCGCGTGTATTTTTACTAAATGGGTAATTGCACAAAAACAGGTAACCGTTAACAGGCCTAACCGTAACACGCGTGAATCTACTTTAAAATTGTCTTTAAATAAATTGCAAGCAAGGAATTCATTAAGTCGAAATTTTAATTCAAGTTGTTCGAGTCTTTGATGTGACATTTCATTTCTTTAGCATCCTCCCCATCGTCACATATCGCCACAATGCTTGACCCCCTACCCCCTGCGCTGGACGTCATTTATGGACGGCCCCAAACAATTTAACTTAATAGATTACTGGTCTATTTTAAAACTAATGTAAGTGTTGCATAATAAGGTGGTACTTTGACCAGGTCTATGTAGCATTATGGGTAATTTGACTTTAATTATTGGTAATTTGACGCCTGACTGACATTGCATTGTGGATAGTTTGCGTGTACCACTGGCTACAGGGCCGCCTCTAGAAATCTTGGGGCCCCTGAATAAATTCATGCATTCACGCCCCTGATGGCTGGCCTTGCTGGCAAGTTCAACTTTGTTTCATTACATACGTAAAACAATGGAGTACATTTAGTGAACTTTTTCAATTATTATTGTAAGACAAAACTATCTTTAAATGATATTTTTTTTTTCCATTTAGATAAAGTTGGAAAAACATATAGTAATACTTTTTTTAAGGTCAGCCCCCGGGACTTTGATTCTTTACACAGGTTTTGACGGTCGGATCTGTTCAACTTCGATATTTTTCCTGGATAATGTTCGTGGCTTTCTGCGGGAAATCACTCTGTGTTTCCTAGAAACATCTTATCATTAAAGTTATAAGGCTATAAATAAACTCTTACATTATGACTTCGTGCAGTTGGAGAAGATAAACCCTATCTATTCCCAGGGCCCAACAGCATCTGTACTATGGTCACACCTGTACTATGGTCATACATTGTGAAATCAAGCTGTGAAGGTCAGCGTTGTAGAATCTTTCTTTCGATTTTTTTATTTAATTAATTTATTTTTAAAAAATGTCAATTTATTTTCGAAAAATCATTTTGAATGTTTAAATTACTGTTAAAATATAGTCTATGTCTTGCTATAAAACATACTCTCAATGTAAATATAATCGCTCACTTTGGACAATTTCACACTTTATTATCAATTAATAACGACTTTAAATTAAAATTGTAGTATCAAAAAGGGGATATTTCAATTCGGGGACAGAGAATGATTGTTTGGGAGGTTAAGGTTCCCAATTTGTTGAGTGGGAACGAAAATGTTTACGAAAGTTCTGGCTACTCAAAAACAAACATCTCGCACTTGTCAACAGCCATCTGACATGCCCTTCAAAAGTTTGTTTGTTATTACCAATGATGAAAGTTGTAATGTATAACCTAATATTGAAGCTTACATCTCGGCTTTTACAAATAATAATATTAAAAAATATTATTTTAAAAAAAGAAAAAGAAAAATCTAGCAGACAAAGAATACTAGTTGAATTGAATTCATTTCATAAGTTGAACACTTAAGCAATACCCTTGTGTATATAAAAAACAACACCATTACAAAACATCTTCATATGTACATAAACACGTACACATGCTAGTACACGACGATGTGGGTGGTGCCTCCAATAGCCATTTTTAGTTTTGGTTAAAATAGGCTACTGTCGTCGTCTGGAATGCTATGGGAAGAGAAAGTAAATAATAGGCGCCTGTGTGGATGATAACGCATCGTACCAGCAAAAGCCAGTGTCACCAAATAAAGTCCCCCCCCTTCCCACCTCCAGTGTTCCCTCTAAGGTTGGTTTGCTCCGTGTGCAAGGTGGACAAACTCGTGTGCAAGGTGGACAAACTCGTGTGCAAGGTGGACAAACTCGTGTGCAAGGTGGACAAACTCGTGTGCAAAATTGCAGAACATCAATTTTTTGTTAAATATTTTAACCAATTTTTCTGCACGGAAATTCTAAAGAGCTGCGCGGCATCGGTCAAATATCAACGTGGCCGTGCAGCCAAGCAGGTTTATGCAACATTGCCCTCTTCTCCCCCCAACCCCATCCCAAAAAAAGCCCCCCCCTCTCTCTCTCTCGTAAAGTTTACTTTAAAACAACGTTAATTCAAAAAACAATTGAACTGAAATACGAAATGATGCAGTGGTACCAAACAGAATGGGACTGCATAAAGCGTTTATAATAAAAATAAATTACACAAACTATTTGTGTAAGAAGACAATAAATTAGTAGTACCAAATAAAAAGTCTATTTTTCTATTTTTCTTTTTGGTTCACTAATAAAAACGTGTTCTTTAAAATCTTTTAAAAATATCTATTTATTTTTATACCAAACTCCTCATAAACGCCCACACGACGTTTTAATACCCGTGCTCTTATCTACTGGGTGAACCCATGTGACGCGTGAATGTCAACAATAGCTGACGTATACATATGCTACATAGAGATGCATCGTCATCCAAGATCTATCTGTGGTAAAATGTTGAGATTTCTAAGGCCGTCAGAAGTTGTTTAATTTTACGTATAAAAATTTGAAATTTTGTTTACACACCAAAAAAGATGGGAACAGAAGCAAGTTAATAAAAACGTTGTAAAAATCAACAAGATAACGCAAGAGTAAACGTTTCAAGTACGATAAGACTCAAGACATAAGACATGGGAATATGAGAACAATTACACAGATGGACAAACAGAGCAGAGGCGTCACTAGGGTTGGTGGCACCCGGGGCGGTAGCTCATGGTGTCAACCGGGGCGGTAGCTCACGGTGTCGACCGGGGCGGTAGCTCATGGTGTCACCAGGAGCGGTAACTCATGGTGTCACCCGGGAGGTAGCTCATGGTGTCACCCGGGGCGGTAGCTCATGGTGTCACCCGGGGCGGTAGCTCATGGTGTCACCCGGGGCGGTAGCTCATGGTGTCATCCCCTAATGATTTAACTCATTGAAGTCCTCCGAGTTTTCCAGTGCCAAATAACGGGAATATATAGATTTTTACAGTCTGTTGTCACCCCTGATGTTGTCATCTGGGGCGGACTGCCCCCACCGCACCCCCTAGCGACGCCACTTAAACAGAGACATGTTGCCTAGGAGTTGGCCATGAACAAAGTGGCATTATTATAATCACGCTTTACCTCCTGCCATGAACGGTGAGATAAAATATATCTTGACAACAACAGAAAGACCATCCCATGCACGATATCTCTTTGAATTGTTCAGAACAAATTGTCCTTGACTTTACATGCTGACATGCGTCATATCACTTTCATATCTGCATTTTTTGGTGACAGCAAAAGTGGACGTAATTTAGGAAATGCTTCAGTTTTTGTTGTTTTTTTTATCTTTTGAGTGTTAGCTTAAGGAGCAACCAAATTGTTATCTTGAATTTCTTATACCCAAAACACTCAAGATTTTTTTTTTAAAATTCCAACTAAGGTTAAATAGTTCTTAAATAATCAAGGGTCAGATTGACACTTTGACATTAACGACGTAGGTGTGAAAATGTTTGAACTTGTATGAACCTTTTTTTTACTGAACACAGAAATGTTTATTTGTAATTCGTTTGACACAAACAAACCATCGTCAATGAGATAACAAACACACTATCTTCAACGAGAGAACCAACCGGCTAAAAATTGTATATGTAAGTTTGACTACTCCAATTTAATTGAAGATCAAGCGGCTAGGCATCGAAATAGCGCCCAAATTCTTTCATTGAAAAAAAACTGTCTTTCGTGGCAAATGAGTAAAGGGCTTTAATTCTAATCTGAAGTTAGTATCTGTTTGTAAAAGCATCCAAATTTTTCAAAGTTATAAATTTAATTAAGCCAATAATTTTTTTTATTGTAAATTAGTGCTGCGCATAAATTATTAGATTTTATATTGTTTAAAATTCATAATTTTGTTTCGTTGTGGGCCATTATTTGGTCGAGTCAGCAGCCATAGTCTAACCCTAAACACAGTCATATGGTTATGAAGGTTTATATTTAAAAATCATATTTTAAAAACTGTTTTCACCTCAAAATTCTCCAATCAATTGTGTGTTAATATGTTTTAAACTTTTTGCACGATAGCAATGACAAAGGCCAGTTTTAGTGTACACCACTTGAACAGGCGAAAAAGTTTGTCAACCGACATTTTTCAGTTCATGGTTACACGCAAGCTTTATACAGACTATTCTATTGATGTTGAAGCTTATGCCTTAAAGTCGTAAATAATAGGTAAATAAACAACGTCTAGTCTTAGCTGTTGTTTTTGTATGTTTTTGCTGTTGTTTTTGTATGTTTTAGCTGTTGTTTTTGTATGTTTTAGCTGTTGTTTTTGTATGTCTTAGCTGTTGTTTTTGTATGTTTTGGCCGTTTTGTCAATTTATTGTGTTCACTCGGAACCAATATTTCTGGTTGTGACCTTCCTACTTGGAGAAGTGGAGAGAGCTGCTCACTTTCATCCTCTTTGATCTGAGACGAGACAACATTAAATGACCTCTGAAAAAGATGACATGCCCCAATGAGTGTATCTTAGGTTTATGGAATTTTTGGCACGTGCAAAACACTATTTAAATTTGTGGGTCGAAATCCGTTGTGTGCGGTCAAGCAAGGCTCGTCCTTCCACACTAACCCCAACTTCATGGGCGTGGCCTAATATTTATGCTGGAAATGTATGTAGAAATTATCGATTTGATTGATATTATAGTTACTCAATTGCAGGACTGATGGTTTGAAGTTTGGTCCATATTGATAGGATTATCAAAATATGGTAGCGAAAGTGGGTCAATGGCTACTGGAAGTGGCGTGTCTATCATCAAGACATCCGTATCTGATGAAGGGAAGTCATACACACCTAATGGCACTAAAAAAAATGGACGTCATTAGTAACGTAGAAGATAACGTTGTTGTATAAATATGGCATTGACTAACAACACATTCGGTAACTGATATCACATGTCGTTTGTGAAACTAGAGCCATAAAAACGAATAAATAATCATAATAAAGAGCTTTTCACCTTAGAATTATAGAGGTATGAATTAGAAATTACCAAACCTTCTTCGAAATCTTAAACAATCATATTTATGTAATGTTCCAAACTACACATTACGTAGCATTAAAGAACCAAAAAATATTTTTAGGACACATAAATTACTTTAAACCCGGCGAATTTTTTAATAATAACTGTTTAAAATAAAAGATTATTTAGAAACATTTTTCTTTCACTATTATAGAAATAATGACAACCTAAATTTGGTTAGAATAACAAAGTAACTGATGGAAAAACACACCAAAAAAAAAACGCGCGTAACACACACACACACAACTATGACTGGCAGCAGGTTAGGCATTTTACGCTGAAAAATAGAGTGAAGCCCACCACCCCCCTTCACATTAAAAAAAATGAAGTACATGTATATGTATTTGGAACTAACTTTTAAGAAATTTTAACCCTCCTAACTTATTCCATTTGTAACCCAAGACTAAATTTGTGAGATTAGTCATAAGGAACTTTGATCCTCGTACATTTCTACTTGCATCAAATGATGCCACTGACAGGGGAAACATATAAATCGGGTGTCAAGAGGACTGCAGGGAAGGGTTGTGTTTGTTTAAACTGATCACTTCCATTAATTTTTCTTAAATGGCATATTTTAAAGCTTCGTTTAATATGTATAAAATGTTTTCGCATTTTTCCAAATAACTCTTGGTTTTAATGAATCGTTTTTAGTTTCCATTTTCTTTTTGCGTGATTTTTAACAAATATTATTATTATTATTTTAAATATACAAATAATAACCCAATATTGAAAGCTAGAATGGTTTTAATTTTCCATTATATACCGTTGTAAGACCGGGGGGCCGATACTTTGCTGTTCTTTCTGTTTAAAACTAAAACATAATAGAATAACAAAGAGCAAAGTAGTGATAATACTTAAGGCAATTCATATTAACATGGAAATACATTTCAAAGATAATCTACAACAGCCCTTAGATAGACACAGGTACACACAAAACTCTTTTCTTCTTCTATACGCACGAACAAACACATACAAGTCATCGTTAGTTCCAACCGGAATTGACGTGGATTGGGTTACATGAAAAAACCCGGAAAACACACACTTTATCAACATTTAACAAATCAACTATATTTTTTTAAAAAAGCAAGACTAGACATAAACCATGGGTAAGCGAAGGACGCGATAGTCTTCTGTATAGAAAGAGCGCCCGTAAGGGATAAGATAATATAATTAAAAATTATTTAAAGGATTTGTTATCCAGTGGATCGGGGTATCTCGACCCAATAGACTTGATGACCTATATTTAAAGACAGTAAGAAGTATAGCTCCTGAAATCCACAGATTCAGTGTTGGTGACCCAGTCTCTATTGCCTAATTGAAGCTTTGTAAAAAAAATAAATAAATCTGGACTTAAACAGCGCCATTAGGTTTAACATGGTTTGAACTGATGTTCCACGTTTCAGCTAAGATCTTTATCCTAGTTCCTACGCACTGAAACTTTGGTGCAAGTAAGCGTATTATTTACTACTTTCTGGTTTGCTGTAGAATTTTTATTAGTGACCTTTTGGCTAGAATTCTATTTTTAAATCGTTTTAATAAGCCAACTATCAACACTATGTCTTATTTCTCTCTGATTGTGAATATAAAAGTAGTCATTAAAAATGGTTTATCTAAAAAACAATGATCATTTAAACATAATGTTTATACTCCACTGCTACAGATCATCTAACTGTTGCCCGGGCACCTTTTTTTGTTTGTGTGTACAATTTTGGTTAATACTCTTGTGGGGTCTGCCGTCTCAGGCCCTAGAATGGACAAATAAATATATATATACATAAATATTTGTTCGAAATGCGACCCACGCCAACGTAGATCAAAAATAAAGAAAAATAAATAATTTTTTAAATTTGTTTTTTAAAAATGCACGTTTCCACTTTATACCAGTACAGTGTACAGAACATTTAACTATTAATGCATTAGTTTAACAGTGCAACGATAATATTAATAACAAAATATCTATTTTGTTCAAAATATCTTTATAAAAGAAATACAGTCGGACCTCGCTAAGTCGAACTTTCCTAGGTCGAAAACCTCCCTATATCGAATTAATTGTTAGGTCCCGGCTAATGTATTTTAGATCTCTTAAACGGGAAGAATTTTCGCTTCCAACCTCACTTAGTGAATTTTCCAAGGCATACTGTGAGTCCCTGTGAGTCCCCGTGACTCTTTTTAAAAAGAAAAAATTATGCGTCCCTCATCCCACTGTGAAGTGACAAAAGTGGAGAGGGGATGGAAGATTTCTCTTCTAGCGGGCTTGTGTCGGTATGTTAAAGCCAATTATTGACAAACAATACGAATAATCAGAAACCGCCTCTCTTTCCTGTCCAGCCTTCAAGATTCTAGTCGGGTGGTTATTTCCCCCACCCTGTTCTCAATATCAACTTTGCCCTTGATTAATCTGCGCCTATTACGTCATTTTCCCTAACTCGAAAACACCATCAGTCGATTTTTTTCGGGTCCCTTTGAGTTCGACTTAGACAATTCCGACTGTAATATCCTAATTAATAATAACCAAAATTTATAAAAATATATTTTAGCTTATCTCCCATCAATGGTAATTTTCCTGCCCTGCATTCTTTCTTCAAGAATTATCTTTGGAAAAAGTATATTTTTGGGGGGAACAATTTTTCAAGCGTTACAGTGGGGCTAAAAGTCTTCATCAAAAGCAGTCATATTTTTTTAATTGAAAGAAATATTAAAGAGAAAATCTAATTAAATGAGCGTGTCTAAAGCTATTTGATTACCAAAGATAAAAAAATATAATCTGTTAAACTCGAAATTTGCTGTATATTTAAAATTAAATAATTAATACCTTCAAAACATGATTTTATAAATTCTCTGATATTAATAAAGCATATATATTTTAAATATTTTATAGAAAGTGCTATTATTAACAAAAGGTAGTATTCATTTGAGAATCACTGGCCTAACGTGCTTATCTTTGAACCTCAGTCTGAACCTCATCTGATATTTGTGTTGCTAACTCTTTGAACCAGTGTCATTCTAATATCGGCGTCAAGATGGAAGCAACATTAAGCACTGAGAGGAAAACACATTTGTTTACCCTTGTGATTGGGATCTCTATTATTTTTAGTCTTGCCATTGGTAGATCTTCGGTTATTAATATTGAATATATATTATGCACAATTTATTACTGTCGTATATGGTTTCATCAGTGTTTAAATCGATGACACTTTTATGTACATATCTTTGTTTTAAAACAGGTCAACCAGCTTCAGGACAGGTGTATACAACATCCTCTGTTCCGACAAATGTATTGACTTATGATTGCAGACGAGCTGGGGCATATTGCGAAAATTACAAAACATGCAATAATGACACAGGACGATGTGAATGTGACGATGATGAAACGTTTTATTGTAGAAATGCATCATGTAAGTGTTGGTGCTTTCAGCTTCTGATATTTACCAGAAATAGTTTTCACAACACGTATTTTAAATTATTGTTTCATACACCCGATCGTGCAACCCTCCTACACCAGTAACTGTGACAGGAGCTACAAGTCATATAACACGAATACAAAAGTTGAATTTTAATAATGCATGCTTTGCTATAAATTTTGTCTTTTAGCTGTTTAGAGATAAAACAAATACAATGGTACTTTAAGATATGAGGCTTTCCGGAGAGGCTTTCGTATCTAGGATCTTTCGTATCTTGGATCTTTCGTATCTTGGATCTTTCGTATCTTGGATCTTTCGTATCTTGGATCTTTCGTATCTCCATCTAAGTTTACATTGTAAATACTTCATCAATTCCAAGCCACGTCAAACCAGCAGTAAAATTGAAAATATCCTGGGAGCCTTTACAAAAACAAAGTAGGATTCTTCGAGCCTTAAAAGTAGACATTATAAATCGGCATATTGGCATCCTTCCGTCTCGCGAGACGATGGTGCATCACCATTGGGTTGGGTTGCATTTTCTCGAGTGGCTGTGCAGTCCTATCCGTGAGTGATAGTCTTTACCACAGTTTTTACACACAATAAATCAAATACATAATAAGAAAAAAAAGAAGAAAAAACAATACATAAAACATATGAAAAATATGATGCATAATCTTAAAGTTAGGCCAAGTGTCGGAGAAGGCGGTAAGGGAGGAGAACGGATGGCAGGAAACATTAGGATATTATGTACGAAACACTTTATTTTATGAAAATTATAAGTTATGTTCAAACTTTGCACGAATTTATGCTAAATAAACACGTTCATTTAGTACAACTCTACACCAAACAAACGTAACATAAAACTTGAAGTTATGTTGTTATTGTTAGTTTGGTTTTTACATGTGAGAAAACTTAATTTGTTTTGCATTTTATAATTCTTTGTTTACCTCTTACTTCCTCTGGCTTATTTCCGTCAACATCTTCTTCTCGTATTTTTTAAGAAAATGTTTTTGTTTTAAATCTTCACGCAAATGATGTAATAAAGCTCGTTTTGTTTGTTTGTTTTTACTGAATTTGACAATGTTCCTGAAATGAATTAGGCTAATGTTATTGAACTGCACAAGAGCTGTTGGCGGTGCGTTGAATGCAGTCACATGATGCGCAATTTTATGAACTGCGCGTGTTTGGAATCTTTGAATTGTTTTCGTATTTTCGAGCACAAAATTCTTCCTTTCGCATTTCGTATCTTGGATCATTCGTATCCTGAAATATTCGTATCTCGAGATAACACTGTGGCTGCAATTATAATATCGAAATTGAAATTTTTGTGCATGACAAGACAAGCTAAATTATACTTATGTATATAAAATATAAACTGTTTCTTTAGTCCCTAGTCAAGAAAACTGCACCGAATGTACGTACGGCGATTGTATACAGGATTCAACTGGAAACTATGAGTGTATTTGTCACGAAGGCTATTACGGTGTTGGATGCAAAGTTCCACGAGGTAGGTTTAAGTTAAAAGGAAACGTATTAAAAAGACATTTTAACATACAAAACTTGACCATCAAGCAAATTAAACTCTTGTTCTGGATACCAACTAAAAATATAACGATATAATAATTATGTGCCGATTACTGATTGCAGCTTTTAAAAATAAATATATATTTTTCAAAACAAATTTAAACGTTTATGTCTCAAAATATATATTTCAACATAATTTAAAATTTACAATTCGGAAAAGATGATTTCAATTTTTTTTATATTGTTGAAATTAACCGAATTAATGTTCATTTTCATAGATCATTTGATCTATGAGCAGGGTAAATGTTGGGTTTTTTTTACTACCATAATACATTTAAGACTTGTTACAATGCCATTGTCGTCTAAATAAATTATTCAACAAGCAAGTTAAGATATTAAGATTAATGTGTGTGTGTTGTTGTTTTTAAAAGTTGTAATTGTTATTGAATATATCATTGAGTGTCAAGTGAGGCCAGCAAATGTGCCTTGGTTTTAACTTTGTTCAGACCCACACTAAAGTCTTGAAAGATTACAGAAATCGTTTTATATAGAAACTGATAAAATATAATTCAATTAAATATGTACACTTCAAAAACTCAACTAAGACAAAGCACGAGTATTGTTCCAAAAATGTGTGTGAGACCAAATTTATTTACTCGAATGTATTGGACAAGGTGTTGAGGGTATATTTACCAAGATGACTAACAACAACCTTGTAGCCGTTTCATTCATACCATGTAATGCATAAACAAAGTAAGGAAATAATGTACAACTTTGAAGAACTTTATTGATTTTTAAATTATAAACCTATATCACTTCACAATCACATAAAAATTTCAAAAATCAAGAAATCATTTCCGCACCTCATTATTTGTTTTCACCAGTACGAGACACCTGTAAAATCAATACAGCGGTTTTTTTTCCAATAATTACACAGAGTCAAATTTCTTTTAAATTAGCACATGTCCATGTTACAGAATATGCGATACCAAACAAAAATTTGTTAAAATGAATCATAATAAAAATGATGCCATATTAACTGATCATAGCATCATAAATCATGTCATAATTTACAATAAAACATTTGTTACAAAAAAACAGTATCAGAAAAAAAAAATCAACTAAAATAAATCCTCCTATTACAATATCTGTGGATCAACTCACCAGCTGACTCCCTAACCGTCACTACGTCAAATCATCTATTACCCCCTTACAGCCCCCAACAACGCATCATAATTATAGTGCGTTTAATTTAACTAGCAACTTTCGCCAAACCAGCATTATCACTACTATCTAGCAAAGCCAAATGTATCCCTAATATATATATATCCCTAATATTATATTCAACATATCGCCTTCTTCACTTTAAAATTTAATTTAACTCACGGGAGTTAAATCAATACTATTGAAAATATTTTCAAATCTCAAAGATACATTCCCAAAATAAAAATCACGACGTATTTGTTGCCTAAGAATGTAAAAATTAAAAATATAGCACATAACTGTAAGAATGTAAACATATAGCACATAACTGTAAGAATGTTTACACGGGTAAATACAAGTTGTTAATTCTCAACAGATCATTGTTTTTAACACTGAGCGTTCCTGGATACCATATTAAATTATTTTGTAAAAAATAATTATTGATAGCAGTTTGGCAAAGTAAAAGGCAAATGATTCTAAAAATTAAAATAACACACACTGTAATAGAACATTCAGACAGACATTGGGATGAAACCATTTTACTTATTTTGTAAACAAGAACAAACCCATACGAATTCTAGTTCATTTATAGAAAAGAAGAACACTGAGGAGTAATAATATTTAGAAACTATCATGGAATCCAAATGTCAATAAAGTTATTTAAAAAATAAAAAAAACCTTTAGGCTTATAAAATGAAACTTTTACAGATGTATATGTATGGCATCTGTCCGTCTACGAAAGACGATATATTTATCTTTATTATTTGCAGCTCTTGGTGTGGCTGATGAGATCAATCCTTCAGTGGCATTCTCTTCTGCATTTTACACACACGAATGTAGTAGGGCAGTGGTGCCTGGCCTTTTTCCTCGCTCTTTTTCCAACGGCTTCTTCCCTAGATTGCTCATCTGCTCTTAGTGATCATTCTTTCACTATAGACGGCCTTGTTGTCCTATCCTCCGCCAGGTGTTTCCAGTTTTTTAAAATCAGTGTTGGCTACTTTAATGTCTCTAGTGCATATGTCCGTGTATCTGAGACATGGCCGACCAACCGACCTTTTCCCTGTTGCCAGCTCGCTGTATAGCACATCTTTGGGTATGCGACCAGTTTGCATTCTCTTGACGTGTCCAAGTCAACGGATGCGTCTTGGGCTTGATATGGCTGGAATGCTGCTCATGCTTGCTTGAACCAGGACCTCTGTGTTGGGGACTTTCTCTTGCCATTTGATGTCAAGGATGCGGCGCAGGCATCTGAGGTGGAAGTTATTGAGCCTTCTTTTATGCCTGGTATAAGTGATCCATGACTCGCATCCATAGAGGAGCGTGCCCAGTACACAGTCCTGGTATACCTGCAGCTTAGTCATTGATGTGATTTTTGCATTCGACCAGACTCTTTTGTACAGTCTAGCTATAACAGTTGCTGCCTTCCTTATCTCATCTTCCAGTGAGAGGTTGCTTGAGATGTTTGATCCAATACATGTAAAACTGTCAACAACATCCAGGTTGAAGTCGTCTATAGTGATAGTTGGGAGAGAGGCAGCATCCTGTGCCATAATGTTGGTTTTCTTTATGCTAATGGTCAGGCCAAACTCTTTGTAGGCAGCAGAGAAGCTGGATACAATGTTCTGCAGTCCGTCTGCTGTGTGAGATATTAAGGCAGCATCGCCTGCAAATAAGAGCTCGCGCAGCAAAACCTTCTTTATTTTGGACTTGGCTCTGAGTCGGGCAATATTAAATAATCTCCCACCAGCTCTTGTGTGTATGTATATCCCCTCGCTGTTGTTCTTGAAGGCCTACTGGAGAAAGATGGAAAAGAATATTGCAAACAGGGTAGGTGCCAGCACGCAGCTTTGCTTTACTCCACTACTTACTGGGAAAGCTTCAGATGTGGTACCGTTATAACACACTGTGCCCTACATGTTTTAGTGGAATTGCTTGATAATGTAAAGTAGATGTGTAAGAGAGCCTATTTTTACTTAAGTCTGGAAAAGTAATAGCCAAGGCCTTAAGAGATTATATATCAGGTCCAAAGAATATGTTTTTAGTTTAGTTAGGTCGACAAACGCGAAGTATAGAGGCATATGTTGCTCCTTGCATTTCTCCTGCAGTTGGCGCAGAGAGAAGATCATGTCTATAGTTGATCTTCCGGCTCGAAAGCCGCACTGCGATTCTGGGAGTACACGGGATGCTAGGGTCCGCAGGTGTGTTAAAGCAACTCGGGCAAAGGCCTTTCCAACTATACTTGGAAGAGAAATTCCACGTTAGTTACTGCAGTCACTCTTGTCTGCTTTATTCTTATACAGTGTAACGATGTTGGCATCTTTCAACTCCTGTGGTATCTGTCCCTGTTCCCAGCAAAGAGTGAGGAGGTCATGCAAAAGCTGTAAAAGTACTTCCTTTCCATATTTGAGAGCTTCTGGTGGAATTCCATCATTGCCAGGGGCTTTCTCTCAGGCTAGAAAATCGATGACTCTACTTAGCTCATCTATGGTGGGTAGACCATCAAGCTCTTCCATGATCGGCAGGTCTATGATATCGTCCAGGGCAGCAATTGAGACATGGTTTATTGTGGCGTACAATTCCAAGTAGTGCTCAATCCACCGTTTGAGTTATAGGTCTCGATCAGTGATAAGTTCCCCTGATTTTGACAATAGGGGTGCTGTCTTGGAGGTCAAAGGGCCTGTTGCTTGTTTTATGTTCTCATACATAGTCTTTGTATCGCCTCTATCAGCAGCTGACTGTATGCTTGAGCTTAGATTGAGCCAATATGCGTTAGCGTTGTGGCGAGCTGCCTGCTGGGCATTTTTCTTGGCAAATTATTACAGATGTAATAAAAAGATAAAACTAAAATGGTACTTGACTTTGTGAGACCTGTCCTAGTGTACGGATATTCTGTATGGGACCGATCCACCAAAGAAAAAATGATAAATTGAAACAATTTTAAAAAAGAGCTTCCAGATTCATTGCTTGAATATTCAAAACTCAGAAGAGTAACACCATTTGTAAATCATTAAACATTGAAACACTAGAGGATAGAGGAACCAAGAGTAAAGTAGTAATTATACATAAAGCAATTAATTCTAATTTAGAAATACAACACAATAAAAACTTAATACAGCCCTCATATTCATATAGACATATATATCAAAACACCTTTCTCTTTCCGTAACCAAGAATAAATACATCCAAGTCCTCGTTCATCCCTCCTGGCTGGAATTCGAACGAGTAATGGGTTGTCTGAAGAAACCAAGAAAACAAACACTTATCAACAATTAAAACTCTAATGAGAATTCAGGGTAAGCGTAAGACGTAATAATCTTCTGTATAGAAGGAGAGTCTGTAACAGATTGGATAAGATAAGACACCCGTCTGTAATTTGGATTTGAATGGGTTGCCAGATGAACCAGGAAAATCAAAACTATCAACATTTAAAACTTTCATACAAATGCAAGACTAGACATAAACTAAGGATAAGCGTAGGACATAATAATCTGTTGTATAAGTATATAAGAAGCGTCTATAAGAGATTACATATAGATATGTTTATTTTTAAGATGAGAGTGTGCACATAAAATTATTGTTGAACATCAATCGAAATGATTACTGTAAATGATGTTGTCTTTCGTAAGTTTTACTATCGTATTTCTAAATGCACGGAGCTTTATTTTTGGGGGAGTGGGGGTAAGAGGAGGTGGCCGTGCACCTAAAATTGGAAGAGTACAGCCAGGGCACCGACAGACATTTGTTGTTTTTGTGATCTAGAACGATAAATAAATGACAATAAGCCACCAAAGTGTTTTAAGCAATGCAAAAAGCTAATTATATTCTTTTAATGTTTTTTTTAAAATCAACTGCTTTACTCTTCATTATGTTTTTAACTTTTGAACCGCATTAAGAGTTGTATATATTTTTTTATTTTAATTCGTAAAATTAATTAAAAAGTCAAAACGTTACAAGATTTGAATATCAAATGCTCAAAGTTTGACAGATACATAGAATCTTTTCAAAACTCTTTATTTTGTAGTTGATGTTGAATGTAATGTTCAGAACATGACGGTCTACATCCACCCATACGGACTGTTCGAAGGTGAAATATTTGTCAAAGATGACAATCTAACAGTCATAGACACGTGTATATTTAAACCAGTAACTAATGTAAGTTTTTAGTTTAATTTCTTGTACTCTCACAAAATTTTGAAAATATATAAATGAATGAGATAACTTCCTTGAGATTTCCATTTTATTAAATATGTAACAATTGGAATAAATAGACAAGTAAAACTCGATCAAACTACTTACAAGACAGTTTTTCTTTAATTAAGGAACATGAGAAATTTGACAAAATATTGGTTTTATGAAGATTAATGTCAGTTATATCATTTTTAGTATTGCTTTACATCAAGAACTAATCAAATTAATATGCAAAACTCTAAATGAATTCATTTAGCTTTTATGAAAAAGTTCCATGTATATTAGCTGTATTTCTATTAAGATATGAAAGATGAACATATCTATGAAATTGTTTTTAAAAATTTAAGTATATTTTACCATTATTTTCAACATAATCATGCAGTCTTCAAACCACGGTAACCATACAAAAGGCTTCTATTTGGTACTGAATCACACTTCTGAGGCCTGCGGAAATGCATCATTTCTCGAAGAATATGGGGTAAATACGTTTATAGAAGCATAATCTGAAATTAATGATTTAAAATAGCAATTTACAGTTTAGTTTACGAAGAAATTCAGTTTAATGTTAAGTTTTTTTGCAGCGGCCTTTTTATCATACCCTTTTAAACATGTTGGAATTTTTACCACTTCTTTTGGCTAAAATTATATTTTCATTTGTAATTTATTTCGTTTTTCGAGAACCGAAAGAACGGTAAATCATGTAAACATTTAACCAAAAATATAATTTTACTTTCACAACAATCCATTTTTTTGGTTATAGTTTTGTTCCCAAATAGCAAAATAATAATAATTGTTTAAAAAGGTCTTGAAATTAGACGATTCTAAGTACATTCAATTTGACGAAAATTGATAGATTATTTCACTATAACCTCATATGTGTCCAAATTCAAGTAAAATTATAATTGTCGTAACTAGATAAACGTTCCCATTAGGTTGCGCGGATTCAAATATATTTCTGGTCAATGCCGCGAAGTAGTTTAGAACTGTCGCGTAGAAAATTGTGTAAAATATTGCAAATAAATCTTTTG
The DNA here is from genome assembly GCA_002072015.1 of Radix auricularia. Classification (NCBI taxonomy): domain Eukaryota; kingdom Metazoa; phylum Mollusca; class Gastropoda; family Lymnaeidae; genus Radix; species Radix auricularia. Next base: position 606,380 of record MUZC01000210.1, read on the forward strand.
TGTTTAAAGTTGCTGTGCAACTTACCGCAAGATTTTATTTTTAGCCATGCATAAAAACCAACGAACATTAAGATGAAACATTGAAATAGACATCTTTTTTTTTTAAATTTAAAAAGACATTTTACAGTTCTACTCAGTGGCGTAGACTTGGTGTGGCTGATGGGAAGTTTACCACGATGCTAAAATTACTCGGGAGCGCATAAATACTAAGAAACATAATTAAATAATGTCAAATGATGATCAGCTATATACTACTAAAGAGTTAAAGTGACTCAGTAGAACCTCTGGAGCAATCAAGACAAACGCAAAACCGCCTTTCCCTTTCTTGTCCATCTTTGGTTTCGTGACATGCACTTTTGCACACTGCGGATGAGGTACAGGTCCTTCTCCTGCACCGCACCCTCCTCTCTTGAACCAAATTCACTCGCGTTGTTCTGATTTCTTCGTGCTTTGTCCACTTTCTTTTACCCCTTTCTTTGCTATTATCTGTCATCATTTCTGCGGCGTAAGCTACGCCGCCGGTCGGATGTAGCCAGGAAAAAAAAATAACTATCCACAAGAAAACATTTAAGGGCGAATCGTGATCACTGTGCATATGAGGTGATTTTTTTTTTGTTAGATAAATAACAAGCAACTTTTAAAATATAAACCTTTACCCGACATCCACAGAATCTAAAATATACAAGGGAATTCTTTCTGGAATACGTCAAACAAGTTAGGGAAGAAACGGATCAAAAAATAACCGTCGCCTGTGAGTTCACACCAAGTAATAAAACGACATTAAACGGAACAATACTTATTGAATCCGTACCAAGGTAATGGTGGCGGCAGTTTCGGCAATTATTCCTTGTTTTTAAAAACCTTCTTTTCAATGCTATGATAGTTCATTAAGTTTTGTTGTTTTGTTGTTTTTTTATAAAACTAACTTATATTGTGTGATCTGTTGTTGTTTTTTTCACTCTATTAGAACATGCTTTTAAGCAAAAAAAAAAGTACATAAATAATTGCATATCATTCATGTTCTATAAATACCGATGTAGTTGAATGTAAAAAGCAAACCGTTCTTCATCGTTTGGCATATGTCTAAAAACATAAAATCAATATCGGCCTTTTTGCTTTTTACAGTGACATACATAAAATAGATGTATTAAAAGATACTTCGGTCCGGGTGTCATTCACTGTGACAGAGCAGGGAGGCACAAAGACCAACTCCATTGCAATAGGAAAAGACGTTGATCTCAAGTTCGTGATGGAAAAGAAAGAGCTGAGTGGTAAAACTTGAACGTGGTTTGAAGACGTTGGAATGTACTGAGCCCGCAAGATAATACGTGTTTCCTATAAAATTAAGCACCATGGATCGAAGAATGTGTGAAACTTATTAAATAATTCCAAAATTAGTATTAAAAAATTCCTTTAAAATGTTTGACATTAAATCATTGATCCGTCTAATAAGGTCAAGCAGTGTAATTGATGTACATGCATTTTCTTTTTTTATTTGTGCTATAATTAGTAACAAATAACAACTGTGTGTGATGTCAGCATTTAATGACGTGATTCATCATTTTCACAGCTTACAACGATTTCATCATTTCACACTGTGATGTAATAGACGGTAAACCAGGCAAAGAAAACACAAAAATCAGTATAATAGAAAACGAGTAAGTATACGACTGGCCAATTTGTTTTCTGATGGAAGTTGAGCACAGTATTCTGACTATAACTTGTAAATATAAATAGGACAACAGGAGGAGCAGTGACCAAAAGTTTGTAAATATAAACACGTTGACAGGTGAAAGAGTGACCCAAAGTTTGTAAATTAGTTGTTAAATAAAAATAATTTCAAAAAATGCATCTTCAAAAACTCCTTGTTAGGCTGGAAAGTTCAATAGATCCAATTTAAAGCACATGTATATAAATAGTGATCATAAATAATTTAATGGATTGCAATTTTATGGTCTCAGCTAATCTTGATGTTACGAGAAAAAAAAGAAAGAAGATTAAGATAAGAGTCATAACTAGATGCTTGTATAAATAAACTATCATATTAAAGGTAAAAATGGGTGTTGTAAATATGTTGAGCAGTTTGACAGATTGGTTTTGATTTCATTGTATGTACGATTTTTTATCATAGTCTTTATGCATTATATCATTCCAGAAATATATTTCTTTTAATTATTTAAAACACGTTAATTTGTAAAATTGTTTAGAGCTGATTGGATGAATTACACAATGCATTTTTTTAAATTTTGAGGAAAAATATATAACCAAAATGCTATCAATAAAGTCCTTCTTCGGCAAATAAAAGGGTAAAAAGTGTAATTTGAAAAAATAAATAGACCATATACAAACAAAGAATACAGCCATCAGAAAGTAACGGAACAATATTGTCCCGCCAATGTTTCCAGGCAATTCAATAAAAAACAAAATCATTGAAGGAAGTTGACATATATAACTGACAAGGTCATGAATGGTACAATACAAAATGAACAAGCGAATTAAAAAAAGACATGGAAAAAATACAGATTTATGAATGAATTTGTTATCAGGGCTGAATCTTAATTTTAAAAAAACAACTAAATTTATTGTTCCAGTAGGCTAGATGATTAGATGTTGAAATTTTAGTTAAATTATATCACTTTATATTGCATTAATTTGAAATATGATTTCTGTGACTATATTCATATTGTTTGACTATTTAACACAAAATTTCAGTTCTTAAAACATTATTAAAGACATAGAATTAGAATTAAAAAACGTACAGCTTACAATATTTATTTTTTCAGACTCCAAGTAAAATTTTAAGACCTTTTGTACGATTAAAAAAAAAAATAAATTGGAAAGTTTCGTTTTTTTTTCTCACTCAGTTGTCCCACGTCAGCAGCGCTTCCTTTAATCACGAAATATATCAACACAACAGTCGCTAACAAAGAGATGACGGTCAATGAGACTATGTCCATGAAAGCCTTTGTCTTTCTCGGGGAATCGAACAGCACACTCATCTTTGAATGCATCGTGGAGTTCTGTGCTGAAAGATGCAATCACCCAGTGAGTTCAAAGGTTTTTTTTTTTAAATATAAATTAGTTCGTTACACTCATGGTTCATTAAGTGCTTTGAGCCATTGTGCACAATAGAGCACAGCACATCCTAACGAGGTTTAATACTTGAAAGTCTCCAGCGTTGTTCGTTTTCAACTTCTTTTCTTCATTTTCTTTTATTGTAAACAATGCAGAAAATACATATTCATAAATATAAGATGTTGAAAAAGTTAAAATTGTTTTTTTTAAGCTTTCTGAGACAGTTCTGAGTACAAAACTATTTCATCAAGCTCACGTTCTAAAACAAACAAAAAATAATAAAATAAAATTAGTAACGTTGGTCAGGTCTATGAATTGTTTGAATATCGATGGTATTAAATTTAATGAATCAATGTGTGCAAGAAAAGCGATGGAAACACACGAAAAACTATGCACGTTTAAGTCAACAAAGTAAGAATTAAATTGATCATACAGTGATTTCATCTGTTTAGTAATCAAATTTATCTACAGAGGTTTATTGATTTCAGTTTTTTTTTCTGTGGTTGCTCGGTGAATTATGATAATTGTTCAAACATATAAAAGTTCCCTTGACATTATCTTGTTTTAAAAAGATTCAAGCTTTCAAGCTTTTTCGTAAAAGCAGACACTTTGTCACCTAGAGTAATTAAATCAGTCTGCTTTCCTAGCAGAGATGAATTAAGTTTATTAATTACTTCGAAAGTTTCTGCCAAGAAAGCAAGAACAGCAACCCATGAGCTATCGTTCAAAGGATCAACAAGCTTTCTCAAAAAAACTTCTCAGATAGCATCACGTAAATCAGCCTGTTAAACATCCCCTACCTTTATAACTAGGCTCATCTCGTGTAGCAACCAAAAATGACGCTCTGAAAGCATCGACTTTGGTTTCTCGTAGTAAGCAGGACTTCAGACTATCTAGTGAATGTTTCAGCATAGAAATTATTCCAATGTTTTTTCGGAGTTTTGCAGGTTTCATCGGTTCATTTGCACGAATTTTCTAGCACATTATACACTGTGGTCTGGCTTGATCATTTGCTATAACGCATATAAACCCAAGACGCACAATACCCTTCGTATGGCCATTCATGTGTTTCCCTCCAGCACTGCATTTTATTGACACACCGATTGTGACGATGATTATGCGGAACACTCATTGTTGTACTACTCCTTAAGTTCAGTTATCTTCTTCATTACAAATGTGTTCATGTGTTCAAACAATTTATTACTATATTTTTATATTGATTTAAGACAAATTTACTAATTGTTCCCATACAAATTATTCGTCAATGTTAATATTACAACTATCACTATAGTCTGTTAGATTCTAGTATCGTGTCACGTCATTGACGGTATGGACTTAAAACATTATTTTCGATGCTATGCTTTCACTATCGAATGATTAAAATTAATAAATATTTTTAAAAGGATAATTTAAAAAAATTATTGCTGTGCTCGTGGACCCCCAGGCAAATTTCCGTGGACTTCGGGTTGAGAACCACTGACATATTAGGGCTGAGCGTTAGGAACGCTAAAGAAAAAAAGGTACCGTATATACTCGAGTATAACTCGATCACGAATGTATAGTCGACTCACAGATTTGTCATTTGAAAAGTGGATTTATACACTTCATTCATGGTCGTTACGGTTATAATTAAACTCATGGCGTTTGTAAAATTGAGTTATGCGTGTATCAGCCAACCTCCTGATTTTTGCCTTGAAATTTGAAAGAAAAGAAAAATTTGACTTATACTCGATTATATATCGTAGGTGAGAGTTACCCGCCTACGTTTGAATAAATATGCGAAGCGGGATCTGAAAGTGAATTCAATGAGTCATGGCTCTTTAAAAAGAAAAAAACATATATTAGATGCTAATTTTATAGTGATTGAATAAATGGGGATAAAATAATTGTGAATTTTTTATATTTTGATTAACATTACTTATTTAAGAGATGCTTTTCAAAAGGAATGTCGTAAAAAAATATATTGAATCTGTTTTTTTAAATATTTTTTTTCAGCCACAACCTTGCCAAGGTTCAACGACGATCGGTAAGCAACACACGTAACTTTATTTCACTGAGACCCAAACTTATTTCTCAATCCCATTTTGCTGTCCACACTACAAATGTTTTAAGGAAGTTATTTCATCTTCATTATCTTTTAATTAAGTATTGAGATATCTTCCAAATTACGCTGAAATTTTTTAATTACTTAAATCTAGGTCTTAAATATTGCATGAATGCCTTAGGAATATACATTTGTTTCGGGTCTTCTCTTAATCTCTAAAGCTCCTTACCTAAGAAGGCGAAGATCTGCAGAGAATGAACAAAAGGTGTCTGCTCAGATAACAGTGGTGGATCCTGCTTCTCAAATTAAAGGTAACGTGATTTCATTCTGTAACTCTTTTATACTACTAAAAGTTCCTATGATTAGTATATTTGATGCGTTCTGGTTATATCTGTGAACTTTTATCAAACAACATCAAATACGAAATTCAATCATTCAATTCTACACATTAACACATTGAGACTTTTAGACCAGAGGTCAGTTCCATAAAGCCTCTGCTAGTAACGTGGTAGTCTGCTCCATATGCAGACGGTGTTATAGGAAATTTACTGACTTTATAAAGATTATACTGCCACCAATGATGTCACGTGTGGGGCACATCGTCAATAGTGGCGCCACTGTTTCAAGAGCAAGGGTACAATGACATACAGTGAATCCACACCTAACCTAAGAAAGAGTTTGTTGGATAATGTTTAGTTAGAGTCTGGGTTATTAGAGGATAATGTTTAGTTAGAGTCTGGGTTATTAGAGGATAATGTTTAGTTAGAGTCCGGGTTATTAGAGGATAATGTTTAGTTAGAGTCCGGGTTATTAGAGGATAATGTTTAGTTAGAGTCTGGGTTATTAGAGGATAATTTTTAGTAAGAGTCCGGGTTATTAGAGGATAATTTTTAGTAAGAGTCCGGGTTATTAGAGGATAATGTTTAGATAGAGTCCGGGTTATTAGAGGATAATGTTTAGTTAGAGTCCGGGTTATTAGAGGATAAACACGTTCTGGCTTTCCAAACTAAAAACACCTCTCCCCTTTTTCCTCCTCTCTCTTATTCTTACTTTCACTCTCCATCTTTTAATCTCCATTCCAATCATCTTTCTTGGATAGATTTCAGCGAAAAACTCAAATAAATATAATTATGAAAAATAAGACAAAGTTGACCGATTTATAGTCTAGCGTTTTACAATATGAACAATTATAGAACAACACCAGAACGTTAAAATGGCAACTTAAATNGGATAATGTTTAGTTAGAGTCTGGGTTATTAGAGGATAATGTTTAGTTAGAGTCCGGGTTATTAGAGGATAATGTTTAGTTAGAGTCCGGGTTATTAGAGGATAATGTTTAGTTAGAGTCCGGGTTATTAGAGGATAATGTTTAGTTAGAGTCCGGGTTATTAGAGGATAATGTTTAGTTAGAGTCCGGGTTATTAGAGGATAATGTTTAGTTAGAGTCCGGGTTATTAGAGGATAATGTTTAGTTAGAGTCCGGGTTATTAGAGGATAAACACGTTCTGGCTTTCCAAACTAAAAACACCTCTCCCCTTTTTCCTCCTCTCTCTTATTCTTACTTTCACTCTCCATCTTTTAATCTCCATTCCAATCATCTTTCTTGGATAGATTTCAGCGAAAAACTCAAATAAATATAATTATGAAAAATAAGACAAAGTTGACCGATTTATAGTCTAGCGTTTTACAATATGAACAATTATAGAACAACACCAGAACGTTAAAATGGCAACTTAAATACCTTTGATAACTATGTTTAACAATAGGCATTCATTGGTAAGGCAGTAGGTTCCCCAGAAAGGTTACACTGTGTTCTGAGCGTGCTAAAATTAATAATGAGTATATTTACATTGATGAAGTGAGATCTTTTTCATATATTCAGCAACAGTTAAATCGGAAAGAAAAGTTCAACATCAAAGAATTCCTAATTTTTTCCCCGACATGATATCACATAATATGGAAACACAATATCTGATAATAGCAGTAAGATAACGGGTCTTTGATTCATTATTTAAATCACTATCAATAACTTTCCCTTAACAAAATTATTTCTCACATACTTTTTTCTGATACCTTTGTTAGCCGACTGTCTATATATAGTGACTGTCTATATATCTATTTATATATAAATATGTATGTATGGCATCTGTCCGTCTACGAAAGACGATAGAGTTACAGGGGCGGATTAAGACTGCACGGAGCCCCGGGCTGCAATGAGACGGTGGCCCTATCCAGCCAGCGTCCCTTTAAATCAAATGATTGTTAACAGCTAATATAGGACTGCAACTAAATATTAATAATGAAAAAAAAAAAAAGAACACGAAGAAATAACTGTTTTTGAGTGTGAAAAAGAATTTTTTTATTTTCCACTGCTGGTAATCGAAGCCAACACCGGTTGCATCACGCGCCTGTACACTCTCCAAACAACCAGCCGAGCTTGTCTAATATGAGAAATTTAACAAAATATAAACTATATTTATACTAAGTTCGCTTAGTGAGCCAATTAAATCACGTTTTATCGATTATTAACACTATCAGGTCTGAATTTGTATAGTTAATATTTATATATTTATTAATTTTTTTTATATTTTCAAGGGTTCGTGCAAACATTTGTACACTTTTATTATTAATATAAAAAGTTTGTTGGGGGCCCCTAAACTGTCGGGGGCCCCTGGCTTTAGCCCGCTCAGCCCCCCCCCCTTAATCCGCCATAGTAGAGTTATCTTTAATATTTGCAACTCTTGGTGTGGCTGATGAGACCAATCTTTGAGTGGCAGTCTCTTCTGCATTTTACACACACGAACGTAGTTGGGCAGTGTTGCCTGGCCTTTCTTCTCGCTCCTTTTTCCAACTGTTTCTTCCCTAGATTGCTGCGGATTTCATTTAGGCACAATGTCAAAAGAGCAAAACAAAAGACAAAAACAAATTATTTATTAATAATTATGCATTTTAAAGTGGAAATAAAGCACATGATGTACACCTTTCAATTATTTTTTCGAGGTTTTCCTGTGTCCACAACTTGTAAATCATCGTCAGTTAAGAACGACGTTGTGAGGCCTACTGTAGCTCTGCAGCCAAAGGGAGCTTCTTATGGGGATCTTTTAATCCCAGAATCAAAAGCTCTGTTCTTATGGAAATGTACAAACCTTAACCCCTCACTCACTCCAGTGGCCAGTTTTTTCATCTTGCATAAAAGCACACATCATATTTTCAATCTTTTCAATATTTTTCACTTGAAATTTTTGCAAGTCTGTTTAAAGGAATTTTAGTCGATCTATTTTGTTTAGAAATTATTCACATATCCAACTTTTTATTATATTAAAACAAGCTTATTCTTTTACCTAAAGATTGACCTTAGCAATTAAAGCGCTTTCATAGTCCATATTAAAAAGTTTTTCTTTATCTATTTGACTTCAGCCACGTCTGACCTGATGACACAGGACTGCCTCCAACAACCAAGTTTCATTGCCATCATATCAACATTGGCCGGTCTCGTCTTACTCCTTCTCATTCTCTGCATCATTCTCATCCTACGTCTGTTGAAGTCAACCAAAAAACAGGTGACGTCTGAGACAAAGTATGAGCTTAGGATTCCAAGAATGTCCTTAAAGCCAGCTAACGGCGATAATCATTATGACTAATACATTGTTTTCAAATTAAAACTGGAACAAATGGTGATAATAAACAGATACCTTTTATTTTGAAGATTTATGACGTATCATTTTGTCAAATTATTGTCAAAATATTGTGAATCATAACTTGCTATTTCCTAATGTAAATATATGATCTTTTATTGTTGTATTTGTTGCTTGTGTATTTAGCAGGCATTAACAAAGCTTTCTGACTGATCACATTTTTTAAATCATATTTTATTAAAAGCTTTACGTTTCTTGAATAATACATGTCTTATGTTATTATATTTCTCAAAAGCTTTTTCGCGCTTCAACCTTCCATCAATAAACGATTATAAACATCTCAGCGCTGGTTTGTATTTTGAACATTTTCTCTTTTGTTATTTCTGGAAAAAATGCCAGAATTCCAACAATCCTTGCTTCCGAAAGTTTAATTTAAAAATCACTTGACATCCCTATATGACGTCAATATTATAATTTCGTGCACATTCTCCGCGTTTCGTCGATTTTTTAATCTTCAAATCTCCGTTTACTGGGTATAATTCTGTCACTGAATTTTCTCCAACTTCTTGTTTTTAAATAATAGGACATGGGCTTTAGGTTTTGCATTATATAAAATATATAATTATCATCATGGTCTAGCCATGCCTGATACCAAGCAAGTAGCAAGCTGTCTGACCCCTCAGACCAATCAGAATGCAAGAAAAGGTAGTGCACAGCGTGCGGGTGTCATCGAGACCAAAAATTCGTTGAATTGAGGACAAGTACTATGTTCCTTCAGAATAACAAAATAGCATGTATTCCGTATTGCCTTAGGTTCAAGCCCCAGCTAAGACATTAATTTTTTAATGTTTAAAAATGTTTGTGTTTGTGCCCGCCCATTTCCCACTTTCTTTTCGAACTTGACTTCAGGGTTGCGAACCGTCCGTAAATTTACGGCCAGTCCGTAAATATTTGTAATAAAGTTGCCTGTCCGTAAAATTCCGTTAAAAATTAAGACGTCCATAAAAAAAAAGACACAACATGGAATTTCAAATTTTTTTTAAATCAGAAAAATCATGTTTGTGATATCTAATTTCATGATTCAAATTTAAATTTTAAAATCATGTTAGTGGCATCCCGCACTCTATTAATAAACTGTAAGAGCCTTCTGGACAGCTGGAAAGTACAAACTTTAAATCACGCGATAAATTATTTATTCTATTGGTCATCAAACTCAACTACAGATTTAAGAAGTAGATGATCCATCGACTGTTGAAAAGTTTATGTTGTTATTCTTGCAGTTTATACCAATGTATTCTGTGCAATCCAGAAAAGAATGCATATTAACAGCAGAGTGATGAAGCTCATGTCAGTACTAAAACCAAGTAACAGAATATCGGTGGAACAATCCGAAATTTTGGAACTCGACTTGCTTTTTTCAAAAAGTGTGTTTCCAGCAGATTTTGATTGTATAAAGGCCGAGTTTATTGATTACCAAGTTGTGGATTTAAGCAATGTCAAGGCCGACTGAGGTTATGGTGCTTTCTGGCATCAAATTGGACAAACGACTATAAAAAAAAAAAAAAAAAGTACGGATTTCCGCTACGTTTGAAGTTTGCACAAACAATGCTGGTGCTTTGCTTACACATGGAACAACAAAAGTATGACGCGCTTTTTTTTCTGCTATTAGTTTATTGAAAACCAACTTGTGAAAATTGTCTACTCCAATGTTGGAAAGTTTCCTGACTCTGGACGGGAAAAATTACTCCCACAATGATCGACAATGTAAATGTTTCGATGCATGGTCATAAGCAGGAGGAATTAAACACAGTCAATGATGATGAATGTCATACAATAAACTAACGTTATAGAATGGGAGCATGGTAAGAGAGACGTGCTCATATGGATACTTAACTAACAAATTTTAGCTACAATACTTGGATTATGCTTTGTTTCGTTCGTTTTAAGGTCAACATTTTATGTTAAATGTGTCCGTAAAAATGTGCTTTTGTCTGTAAATTTTGTTGAGAGTTCTTATATTTGTCAGAAAATATTATTTTTATTGAGTTGGCAATCCTGCATGGCTTCTCAACATGGCTGTATCCTTTGTTTCTCGACATTGGCATAATAACTTCGTGCTCTCCGTTGTGCTCAATGACAGAAAAGTAGTCACACACTCTGCTCAACAATTACTTCTGTTGTATACAACAATTGTATATTGCTCTCTCCAGATTTCCTGCTTTTCAATCACTCACAGTCGTTTGCCCACACCCACCCAATTAGGACAACTGTGTTTTTCAGGAATTCTTCACCCGTCACTAAATCATTAACGGCGTATGATACGACGCCGGTCGGCTATTAGTTTTTCATTGGCAAACTAGGATGTTGCAAGGTGGGGGTGACAAGTTGCTAACCTCAAAGCATATGTTTCCAGAACAACAATGCGTCGGCAGTTAACCCACCCACAAGGTTCATTCAATTTGTTCCGATTTCTTCGTGATGTAGTTTGTGTCAGTTCAACCCCTCTTCTTAGCAATATTTATGAGCAACTCTGCGGCGTAGGCTATAACGATGGCATTTATTATATATATATAATTCGTCAGAAATTAGAACAAACAAGACGACACGAGCGAGTAAACATTACCAATGACATTCGTTTTGTTCTTCTTCTTCTCCATATTCTTTTAACATGAGACTTAGTCTCTTAACGCCTTGGCTGATACTTGGGCGACTTGCTTCATCTGATGAGCGGTGCCATACAAAACTGTCTTCACCTGGGACTCTTTGGTGCCATACAAAACTGTCTTCACCTGGGACTCTTTGGTGTCATACAACACTGTCTTCACCTGGGACTCTTTGGTGTCATACAACACTATCTTCACCTGGGACTATTCGGTGTCATACAACACTGTCTTCACGTGGGACTCTTCTGTGTCATACAACACTGTCTTCACGGGGGACTCTTCTGTGTCATACAACACTGTCTTCACGTGGGACTCTTCTGTGTCATACAACACTGTCTTCACGTGGGACTCTTCTGTGTCATACAACACTGTCTTCACGTGGGACTCTTTGGTGTCATACAACACTGTCTTCACCTGGGACTCTTTTGTCTTCATATACTCCCAGGCTATGTCCAGCGCGGGACACGAAGTTAACAGGTGTACCGTTTCAGAGGCTAGGCTGGAGTGGTGGCAGTTCGAGTCCCTGCTGTGGTCTAACAATCACAGTTTATGGTTGGCAAGCGTGTTTAGTGCAGGGGTAGTGGTAGCTCAACCGCAGAGCACATGTCTCGAGACCAAAAAATGTGCCGCGTTCCCCCCCCCCCCCGACGTTCGATCGCGTCCTTCTCATTTCTTCGTGCTGCTGTTCGTGTCCCTTCTCCCCCCACCCTTTCTATTCACTATCTATGAGCAAGTTGGCGTACACCGGGTCTTATCTAGTGGATCTTATTTTAAAATGAGTTTTGTCTCAAAATGTATTTCATAAAAAACGTGTTTAAATATCGGGAGTAAAATGATACCATTAGATTTTATGGATTTTTTAAAAACAACCTTGATGATTTTTAAACTTAATTTTAAAACCAAGTTTACTATAAAAGAAACAGCTCCGTTATGTTATAGAGAATCATCTTTTGGAAAAAGAGGTAAATAAAAGTAAATGAACAGAAAATCATTCATTTTGAGGTAAAACAAATTTAGTCGTCAGTCATGAAACCGATATGTACATATAATGTGTACAATTTTTTAAAAAATTAGAAGAGATAGACAGAATTGAAACAGGCTGACCTAAAGATCATGGAACATGTAATATAATTCAAAATTCTCTGCAAGGCTGAAATTGGTATGGAAAAAAAGAGTTTGCCTGGATGTCTAGTTAAGTTTCTGAGTCAACTATTACTTTACTAGCAGAGGACGTGTTAACTATCGGAAAGTACTGATATATGGTAAGTAATACAAAATTTAAGAATTATCAGAAACAAAATTTAATGCTCAAGATGAATCCCATTTCTATTATTTCATAAATAAATTTTGCCTTTAAACTAGCAGTTTTTGGAAAGGATTAACTTCAGGGGCCACTATCAGATTTGGTGAGATATTTTAGTGAGGTATTGAATGGGCTATTTTAGTGAGGTATTGAATGGGATATTTTAGTGAGGTATTAAATGTGATATTTTAGTGAGGTATTAAATCGGATATTTTAGTGAGGTATTAAATGGGATATTTTAGTGAGGTATTGGAAGGGACATTTTAGTGAGGTATTAAATGGGATATTTTAGTGAGGTATTGAATGGGACATTTTAGTGAGGTATTGGAAGGGACATTTTAGTGAGGTATTAAATGGGATATTTTAATGAGGTATTAATGGGACATTTTAGTGAGGTATTGAATGGGACATTTTAGTGAGGTATTGAATGGGATATTTTAGTGAGGTATTGGAAGGGACATTTTAGTGAGGTATTAAATGGGATATTTTAATGAGGTATTGGAAGGGACATTTTAGTGAGGTATTAAATGGGATATTTTAGTGAGGTATTGAATGGGACATTTTAGTGAGGTATTAAATGGGACATTTTAGTGAGGTATTAAATGTGATTTTTAGTGAGGTATTAAATCGGATATTTTAGTGAGGTATTAAATGGGACATTTTAGTGAGGTATTAAATGGGGCATTTTAGTGAGGTATTAAATGGGATATTTTAGTGAGGTATTGAATGGGCTTTTTAGTGAGGTATTGAATGGGCTTTTTAGTGAGGCATTGAATGGGCTCTTTAGTGAGGTATTGAATGGGCTTTTTAGTGAGGTATTGAATGGGCTCTTTAGTGAGGTATTGAATGGGATATTTTAGTGAGGTATTGAATTGGCTTTTTAGTGAGGTATTAAATGGGATATTTTAGTGAGGTATTGAATGGGCTTTTTAGTGAGGTATTAAATGGGATATTTTAGTGAGGTATTAAATGGGATATTTTAGTGAGGTATTAAATGGGATATTTTAGTGAGGTATTGAATGGGATATTTTAGTGAGGTATTAAATGGGATATTTTAGTGAGGTATTGAATGGGCTTTTTAGTGAGGTATTAAATGGGATATTTTAGTGAGGTATATTTTAGTGAGGTATTGAATGGGCTTTTTAGTGAGGTATTAAATGGGATATTTTAGTGAGGTATTAAATGGAATTTTTTAGTGAGGTAATAAATGGGCTATTTTAGTGAGGTATTTAAAGGGCTTAACCTTACTTGTTAGGACTGTACTTTAATGGTGCTATTTTTTAACCAAGAATATTGTTTTCAACACACTAAAATATCCAAATTAACTACATTGTCCAAGAGAAATTTATTTTCTTCAAAATAATATTTAACTTCTCACGTTACTAGTTTATTTTTTAATTATTTTTTTAAAGAATAATTTTTATTAAAGAAGGATAATTAAATGAATTCTGAAACTAATGAAAAAGTTTAGAGTTATCCCCCACTGAGGCAGAGTTTTCCCACGTGTATTTTCTCCTCCATTAGATTAACAATTTTTACTACTATTTATTGTTATCGTGACAAAGTCTTAAGGAAGAATATGACACACATTTTAATATTTGCTTTTTTTTAAATTTATTTTTTTAAAATATATCGTTAAGTATTAATCTTAATTTTAAAAGAAACCGTATGACAAGTTAAAATAACACAAATAAATGTATGAAACAATAAACATAAAGGAATTTTGAAAAAGAAAATAAAAACTTTCAGCAGTAATTACAAAAAATAACACATATTTTTAAATATATTTTAGTTAATAGCTTAATAAATTAATATTTTGATTTATAAAGAGATTAACAAATGTCACTGCCATTTTAAAAACTGCATCTAATACCTTAAATGATACGCGCTGGTTAAATAAATTAGGCTGACAAAAATAATAGCAATAAAATTTCAAAATGTTTTTTTAGAACATGTAAACAACTTTTGGCTATGTGCCACATCAGAGTTTTTTTTTTATTAAAAAAAAATGCAAAACTCAATCGAATCAGTCTTGCTACCATGTTATTATGTAAGCCAACTGGTCCTCTGTAACCACCTGATGTGCCATTTAGCGATGAGGTTTGTTTTCTCTTTCGTTGAGCTATGAGGTTTGTTTTCTCTTTCGTTGAGCTATGAGGTTTGTTTTCTCTTTCGTTGAGCTATGAGGTTCCTGCCACATTTCTGTTGGTAAATAAATAAGATAATTACATTTTTGTAGCGACTCCTCTACCAACTACAAATGGACCCTTATCCGTGTTGTGAGAAGAGTGGTTTTTACGTGACTAGGACTAAGCCAATTTCAGATTGTGACCTTCATAGGACTAAGCCAATTTCAGATTGTGACCTTCATAGGACTAAGCCAATTTCAGAATTTCAGATTGTGACCTTCATAGGACTAAGCCAATTTCAGATTGTGACCTTCATAGGACTAAGCCAATTTCAGATTGTTACCTTCATGCCATTTGATACGAATACAGATATAAAACCTACAATCTCTGTAATCTGATACGAGAATTTTTATTAAAACAATCATACAAATGATGAGGTGCTCCAGGTCAGGTATCTAAGAATAAATTGAGCTTTAATCCTGCGCATGATAATATTTCAATTCTCTACATTCTGTCATCAGGACAGTGGCGTAGCTAGAGGGGGCGATCCGCCCCGGGTGGCACACATTTTAAGGGCGGCATTTGTGGGCAGTTAAAAAGTGCAGACATTTCCGACAACCATCCTTTAATTTTTTGAAGGGTCAAAACCAAGGGGAAACAAAAATATTCATAAAAATGAGTCTTAAGTAATGGGTTGCACTACATTTGTTTAATTATATATCTGTAGTTAAAACTAACGCAACCCGTTCCAAAATTAAGATTGCTAAAAAAAAAAATCATGTTAAGCCTGGTACCTATTGGAATTCAGGACGTGTTAGCGCATTTTCGTATTATGTATCAGTACTTATGTTAGATATCAGAATTATGTAGTTATCAGTAATTGTGTTTAGATTTTAGACATATTTTTATGAATTTTCTTGTGTAATGAATATACCTGACATTTTTTTATTTAAAAGTCATTTCTTTACATTTAAAAAAAATAATTATTTTCTCTTTAATCTAACTACAAGTCACCACAAATGATGACGTAAAACTCTCTAAACTTTTACACATATTCTAATGACGTCAACTAAAAAAAAACAACTAATTCTTTTGCACCCTTTCGCACCACTCTTCAATGCTTGTAAAATTATGCATTCGACTTCCGGCAATGGCGCCGTTCCCTGCGCTAGTGTTACCTCTCGATTCGAAATATTTTTTGGTAGTTTTAACGGGGTTTTTAAACGGATCGAGTAACTGAGTGTTGATGCACAAATGGCAGGTCAGGGCATACAAAAAACATATATACATCATGGGTCTAGGACTTATGGATGCTGTGATCAGGGGTGATGACGGACGGACGGACGGACAAAACGGGTGCAATAGCGATTTCGACATCTCGAAAATGCGCTAAAAAGGTATCGATTTGTTTGGAAAATCAATCGGTATACGTAACAGATATATGAAAACTACATACAAAACACTTCACCGCTGGGCCGAAAAATATGTGCTATTAATATCTCCACGGCAGCTTTTGCGTGGAATTTCCACATTTTTACTTGCAAGTAGTAATTTATGTTACTGTTTCAAATTTTCATAAAGTATTTAGGGTAATTTTTAAAATTAAAATTATTTCATTTTTATTGCATTAAGGTATTACAAATTAAAATACGGTTATTTAATAAAGCGTTACTTTGAATTATGACAAGAAAATGAAAATATTCAAATTTCTCAGTTAATTAACACCACCATAGGCATAAATAAATAGAATTGACATCTGAAGAAGTAACTAGTAAAACGAGATCAGATGCTGGAATTCTACTTGATTCAATGCGACCTTTTTCTTTAGGATGCTTTTTATCTCAATTTATCAGAACTCGTTTTTGTTTGTTTGTTTTGTTTTAAATTAATGCAAATTCATTTCATGGAACAAAGCGATATGCTAATAAAAAATGCTGTTATATCAGCCAAAACAATTTGTGAATAAATGTGAGTGGTGAAAATTCAGAAGACACGAAGTGCAAAGAGAATTGTTTTTTTATCAATGGATAGAATTTAAAAGTAATAAAAGAATGCTTTGATCAGGTGCATATCTTTGCAAGAAAATAATCGTATAAATTACTATTTAATAGCATGTAACCTACTAAAGGAAGAATTTGCACATCAAATAAATTTATGTTCAACATTAATTTATTCAACAGTATAGACTGGAAAGTTATATTTATAGGGCTATACCCAAAAGAAAAATGGTAATTTTGCTAAATATTTTCTCACCTATTGCTTTAAGTGTTGCTAGTTGCAAAAGGAGCCTCTCCAAACTGAAGTTGATTTTTTAAAAAACTATCTTCGTTCCACAATGAGTGATTTATGACCATAAATCTTGCAATAATTGACCATAGAACAAGACATTACAAATAATTTGAAATTTTGATAGCCTAAAAAACAATTTTCCACTATGAAAGTTAGTAAAGTAAATGTATAAATATGTTTATATACTAATGTATACAATTTCTTTGTACAAAAATTATTTATCTATAAATACAAAATCAAAGCATATTAATTGGTAATGTTTTTAGAATATGTGTTGCCTTGTGAGGGGGGGGGGTTGACCTACGACTTCAGTAACTTTTTTGTTGCCTTTAAAAAAGTATCTTGTATTTTTATAAGTGTGTATTTATAGGTATATCACTTTATGTGGCCTATTTTATTACGACTTACACAAGTATGGTATGCAATGGTAAAAATGTTTCCCACATTTATTTCGCTTCAACTACAATTATTTATTAATGTTTATTTAATTTATAGAAATCCATCAAATGATTGACTTAGGGGGTCAGCCATAAATGACTTCACGTTATTATGGCTGATTTTTTTACCCCTCCCTCTCGTCATACGTCATCATAAAAACTTAGACCCGTTTTTCCATATGACGCCACAAAGCTTTAATTGGCCACCCCCTCGCCCCCCCCCCGAAAAAAAAAAGTATTTTCTATTTGAAAATGAGCATGTTTCAAATCAATTTTTGTCATTTGGTTTTTTTTTTAGTATAAGGCTGCACTATAATATTGAAACACACGTGAAGCCATGTAAAATGTCATTAGATAAAGTGTCATTAATCAAATATTTAAGTTGAACTTTTATTTATAGTAGCGCGTTTTTGATGTGACGTCAAATTTATTTTAACTATTCCCTCTCGTAACAAATGTGGCAACCCCCCCACCCCACCCCGGCGCGTGACGTTATTTATGGATGACCTCTAAAAAGAGCGGCAACTTGGAGACCGCCCCGGGCGGTAAAAGTCCTAGCTACGCCACTGCATCAGGACAAGATTGCTATCCAACCCACTCTTAACACTGATGTCCAGTTGCGTAAACGGAAGGGGGAGCATAAGGGCTGAAAATTTCAGTTGGTGGTACTTTTTTAAAGGGCTGCATATCAAAATATCATAAGAAAAGGAAGACATTACCAAAATAAAATAAAAAGCAAAGATAAATGAAACAAAATAAATATATTAACTTTTCTTAAAAGTATTTAAAAGTTTCTACTGCCATGCTTCAAACTTCATACAGAAAATATACTTCTGATACTAATGCTACTGAACGGAAAACCAAAGGCCTTAGTAGATGAGAATGTGACTCTGATCTGATGGTAACAAAATTTATCATTAAAATATGTCAGCCCATCCTATTGCAGAAACAAAAATTACAGTAACTGCAACATATCAATGTCAAACATGAGACTAAAAAATGCCTGGCCGGTACTTTGTTTATATTTTAGGGTGGCTAATTCCTCGTTTTAGAACCAACAAATAAACTAAATTTAAAAAATAACAAGAAATGACATGGTAAAATATAATGAAGAAAATGTCTTAAAATGTGTGAATACTCCAAATGGGTGAAAAGCAGCGGGGTAATGAGTGGAACCCCCAGCCGTGGAATGTGAACGCTGCATGGCTTGCCAAAAAACAACTGCTGCCTTGCAAATGGTCTTTGCTGACCAAAGGCTATGGAAGCAAATCCAGAAAATACAGCAGGCTGAAGTCGGAGACCACGGGCCAATTGGCGCAAAACTCGTGGTACGCAAAACTCAATATTCAATATTGAGAACGAAGAAGAAGAATACTGAAGAGAAAAATCATATGGCTGAATTAGTAAAAGTACATAGCTGTAATTTATTCTTTTCAACCACTCATTATAGAGGGGAAAATGGTGTATCCGTTGAATTCAAATAACAGCAAAAAGGAAATAATAATAATAAAATAATAATAATAATAGTAAAAATAAATTTTTAAAATATATAATTTAAACATTAAAAATTAAACAACGTTCATGTACAAATATATAAATTATCTAACTAAATTGCCCGTACGTACAGATAAACCCTTGAGATTTCAATAAGTACATGCACTCTCTTAATCTTGCTAATGTAAAGTGCGATCCACTGCTACAAAAACAAGAATTGAAAAGGGGTAAAGTTCTTGTCACCTCAAAAGTAAATAGGCTCATTGCAATTGTAAGAGTTGCTGTTTACCAATTGCCATCTTTCAGGTACAAGATAAAAACTATTATTCTAATGTATTTCATAGCTCTCCGGATATTTAAATATAGGATCGAACAGGTTAAGTTGTGTCATAAGTTAAAATTAAAAATCAGAAAGTAGATTTAGAATCCCTCACAGATTTCATTGAAAAAAAAAACAACATTATTAATCGGCTTAAGATATTTTTAAAAATGATTTTAAATAAATATAAATCGAATGGTTCAATGTCAAATTAATACTTAGCTCAAACAGTAAATTAAACCTTCTTTATTTACATGCTGCACCAACTCAAACGAACTCTTTAACTATTTTCGTTACAACTAGAACATTGTCATGGATTCTTTTCAATGTCGACACACGGTAGAACAGATTTAATTCCTGCCACAGTCAAGGTATTAAAACATAATGGATGTGTCTGTTGGTACAAGGCTGTCAGTAGGTTGTAGAGAGCTTTTGGTCGCTGAATGAAGGTTACGATGCCAATTTTTATTTTTATTTTACAAACGTTTAGCTCAAAAATGTTTTGGAGAGGCTGCTGAAAGAGAACTAATATAGTTCTTAGAGGATGTTT
Organism: Radix auricularia; assembly: GCA_002072015.1. Taxonomy (NCBI): domain Eukaryota; kingdom Metazoa; phylum Mollusca; class Gastropoda; family Lymnaeidae; genus Radix; species Radix auricularia. The sequence goes on from MUZC01000210.1 coordinate 626,318, forward strand.
AGAATTTTGGTAACTTTTGAGTTTGATTGAACCATTCTGAAAATGTTGAGAAGAAAGTTGAATTCTTCAAAAGTTGAGATTTTTGTAGCAGTTTAAGACAGGTTTTTTGGCCATTTTCAGAATTTTCTCAGCAGATATAATTTTTGTACAACAAAAATAATCTACTACACTTTAAAATTAGTATTTAGATTCAAACAACTCACATAATTTTTATTTAAGTTTATCTGGATATTTAGGCTCGAAGTTACACTTAATAAAATTATATCAACAATTTGAACATTACTTACAACTGTGATAGTAATGCCAGCTGCGATAGATGATTCTCTAAAATTAATTACGATCAATAATGAATGCTCAGATTTTGACTAAATATAAAGTTATTTTGGCTATTGAGCATGTCAGGGCTGACAACATTGATATTCGTCAAAGATTGTGCCATGAAGAAAAGCCGAAAACTTTAATTTAAAGCTTTTCTGTTTAATTCTAACTTAAACGCATAGTGTCCTTATTACTTTTTTATTTTCTAATAAAATGTAACTTTTTCTTATAGTATCAAGATATTATACAATCGTAAAAGTGTGGGGGTGGTGAACCTGGTTTCTGTCGCGGGCGGCACAAACCACGCTAAGCCGCTGCTTAGGTCACACGTCAACATCCATGTAGAAAGGGGCCGTCCATAAATGACGTCACGCGATTTTTGCCGATTTTTTACCCCCTCCCCCCCCCTACGTCACGCGTCGTCACAAAATCGTCGACCCCCCCTCAAAAAGTACGTCACAAAACTTTGACCCCCCCCCCTCAAAAAATGTTCTCTATTTGAAAATAAGAATGTTTCAAATCACTTTTTTGTCATTTAAGTATTTATTTAGTGTATTATCGTAACATGAGTGAAGCCATGTAAAAGATATTAAATAAATTGTAAGCCAATGATTCTCAAACTTTTTCTTATCAGACGACGGGCAAGAATTTTTCCATTTCACCAGGTACCACTGCATTCTTTTCCCGTTTTGATATATTTCTTCTGTACTTATTTGATAGCATAATGAGCCCCTAAACAGCTTAAAGCCCTATAAGATTAAGTATGAATTCGGCTTGTTTTATATATTACATTTTTTAAAAAAAATGTTTAGTTGCCATGGCGTAGCTAGACAGCTAACGAACAATGCAGCGGTAATGTCAAAAACCATTGATGTGATTAACCTTCGCGATTAAGCTCGCGAAAATTACTATTGATATTACAAGGATAATTGCATTGTTTATAGACCAAGAATATATAGATACAAGACAATTCCTCAAATTGATTTCGATATTCTAATGACAGTTTCCCTGCTAAGTATATGCACATCAAAGGCATTTGATCTAAAATTATCACATTGATATCACATCTCATGTTTTCTAAAAATTATTAGGTATGCGCTGGAAGAGGAAAATGGCCCATTCTGTATGAACCCCACATTTGTGCAGGAAAGTAGGGTGTCATCTTGTGCGTCGCAAAATACAGTAATTCTTGCAAGTAGAGGACTGAAATACTTGACATTATTAAAATATCCAACATTATCATAACTTTAAACTCCGAAGCTCACAAGTTTGTTTGTTTGTTTTTTTAATTCTTTCTTCTTCAGGATTTCACATACGTCACACAACAGTTGTAAATAAAATGTCACCAATAAATTATCTCATTTGGGGGTAATGCTCAATCATTGTGGGCATAGAAAATTTGCTAGAATCCGCTACTTTTGGGTTAACAGTAATGTTAATATAAACTTTTATAATTTTAATATTTAGGTATCCTATTGAAACGGT
>MUZC01000210.1:635310-663175 GCA_002072015.1 Radix auricularia
CCTGCACGTCGCCTCACTTTAAAGGTAAATTTGTATGCATATTTTTTAATTATATTTTATATTATTATTATTATTTATATAAGTTTGATTTATGTGTACGTACTTTTAAGGTTTCTAGAATCCTACTTTGTATTTCTATAGTTTTCCATTGTAATCATATTTTCAATGTTTAGTGTTTTTTTCTGTGTGCCTGGAACATAATAAGTATTTTACATGTAAAACTTCGTTCAAGATTTTAAAAAATCCAAGATGCGAAAGAAACCCTGAAATTACCTAAATTTCGTATCTCGAGGTATCACTATATCAACAGAATTTTAATGAATTATTTTAGTTATTCAGGTAAAATACTGTATGTTTTAAAAGCACCAAATTTGCATTACAAAATGTTGTAACAACATAAAATAATATTAACATAATAAAGTCATTATTAGCAAAGGCAAAGGTAAGAAAACATGTTCTTTCCCATGTAAGTTTGAAACAAAACGCTTTTAAAAACAATTGATTTCTTTTTCTGTATTTCTTGCGACCCCAGACATTATCCTACAGCTCGAGCTAAATACATAATTTTATCAAAACATACAATACATTTAAATGGCATTAAACGACTTATATAATGTGTATTGGGCATTTTAATGACATTTTTTTTAAATGCGAGATTATTAGGATTCGCTTCATTTATTTCTCATTTTAAAAAAATCGAGTTTATTTCTATGAAAGTAACTAGCTTCTTTTTTTAAAACAAAATATCTTTCACCTTTAACATCATTAAATCAGTAAATCCAATCAAGTATTAAAAGTTTAATAATAAACTTAACGTTTTAACGAATGAATTCTGTCGATCTTTTTTCCCGAATTTAACACTCATTAGCACTGAATATAATCTGAAAAAAATCAAACCTTACAACTACTAACCCCCGTAAACAAATAAAGAAGAATTCATTCAGATTTTTCAAATTCTTTGGTAAATTTTAAATTAAATCTCCACAGGGGCCGTCCGTAAAGTACGTCACGCTAGTTTCGACCATTTTAACTCACCCTCCTGTGTCACAAACTGTCACACATCTCGTACCCCTCCCCCCGAAAGTACGTCATACTTTCAAACAAAGATTATTTTTTATTAACATAATAATTAAAATTTAATATAAAACACCATGACGTCCCATATGGCCGGACACCCCTCCCCCTGTCACAATTTCTTACACCCCCTGTCACAAACTGTCACACTTTCTCACACCCCTTCCCATGTCACAAACTGTCACACTTTCTCACGACCCTCCCCCTGTCACCAACTGTCACACTTTCTTACACCCCATCCCCCTGTCACAAACTGTTACACCTTCTTACACCCCATGGAGCATGTCGTATTTAATGGACGTACCTTACAGATGTGAATTTTGTTGAAGCTGTTATAATTATTACTTTTCTTGGACAACCCAAGTTTGGTTAGCATTATACCTGAATGTGATCTGTCGCGATGAACTAACTCAATGTTACAAATAGGAAGTTTAAGACATGATTCCTGTGAGAGCTAAACGGTTTAGATAGAAATCATTGCAGTAATGTTAATGTACCTCAGACATGACATTGACAGAGCTTTAAGCCTCATACTATGTGTTATCTGTGACTGAGAGTAAAACATGGTGTTTTGGTCATCAGTTAACTCATACTGTTTATGTTATCTGTGTGACTGAGAGTAAAACATGGTGGTTTGGTCATCAGTTAACTCAAATTTAATTAATTTCTTTGTTAGTCTCGTCTTTTTGTTTCCCTCACACAGTGTCACGTGGTGTAATTATATTTAGAAGAAGTTATTTTTAAACTTGACATTGTGGTTAATAGTATTCCTCTGAAGCACATTTTGTGCATAGTGTAATCAAATAGGACATCCTGCGAGCAATATTAGCAGTTGTGTGTCTTTGATTAGCAATCTTTGGTCATAGAAGATAACGTAATCTACTTTATCAAAGAATGAAAGATGGTTCTCATTCTTCAAGCTTTGAAGCTTTCAGTGTGCATTTAGAAAAAAAAACATCTACTGTTTTTAAGAAAAAAAAAATATCATTCTCTCTGTGATTTTTTAACTTATACAAGTGTTTAAATATATGGCAATAACATTATACATTATCTCGTGGTCGAAATTCTCCTTTGAGAACCGTTGCCCTAAATTGCTTATCTTAATTAAAGTCTGAAACTGAGATATTTTTGTTGATGTTAACTTCAGAGCTCATAACCACTCAAAAAATGGGGATCGAGATGGGTGCAACATTCACCAGCCAGAGAAGCCATCTTTGTATCGTTGTGATTGGGATCTCTATTCTTTTCAGCTTGTCTGTTGGTGGGTCTTATTTTGTTGTTTGATCATGGAATCGTGTTCAATTTTGAAAAGTGTTTATTCAATGCTGTCTCCTAAATTCAGTTTTACGTTCTTGTACCAAAGACACTACTATATTCAAAAACTTTGTTTTGAAACAGGTCAACCAAATCTATCAACATCAGTGCCGACAACTGCGGGTTCAACGCAGGCTCACAAACAATCCGGTGTTCCCACAAATGTATTAACCTATGATTGCAGACGAGCAGGGGCTTATTGCCTAAACAACTTATGCAACGATAGTACAGGAAGATGTGATTGTGACGAAAGACTAAATTTTTACTGTAAAAATATCTCAAGTAAGTAATAAATAATTTTAATACTGCTAGCAGTTTCCAACCCATTCTGTAAATAATTTTCACACAATGGACTTGAAGGAAATCAATAATTGATGTCAACGAAATATTTTAAGGGTAATGGGTTTGTACAATTTTGAAAATCGTTGGCATTGGGGTGAGCTGTTAGTTTAACTTTAATTTATTCGTTGGGTGCGATGTGAGTTTAACTTTAATTTATTCGTTGGGTGAGCTGTGAGTTTAACTTTAATTTATTCGTTGGGTGCGATGTGAGTTTAACTTTAATTTATTCGTTGGGTGCGATGTGAGTTTAACTTTAATTTATTCGTTGGGTGCGATGTGAGTTTAACTTTAATTTATTCCGTTAAATTCTTATTTAATACCTTTGACAGTATTCTTTTTAAAAAAAGATTATATTACTTTAGGTTTAGCCAAACAATATAAAAGAATGGCAACAACTATTTGACCTAATAGGTTAAACTAACATAATCCAAAACAATATGAGGCTGAAGAGATTTTATTTATGTAAAACGTCTCACGAATGTGTTGTCATATGTGACCTTACCAGGACCAATCAAGCTTAACTTTGAAATGTGAGTCATATCTGACCTTACCACGACCAATTAGTCTTAACTTTGAAATGTGAAGTCATATGTGACCTTACCACGACCAATCAATCTTAACTTTGAAATGTGAAGTCATATGTGACCTTACCACGACCAATTAGTCTTAATTTTGAAATGTGAAGTCATATGTGACCTTACAAGGACCAATTAGTCTTAACTTTGAAATGTGAAGTCATATGTGACCTTGCCACGACCAATCAATCTTAACTTTGAAATGTGAAGTCATATGTGACCTTACCACGACCAATTAGTCTTAATTTTGAAATGTGAGTCATATCTGACCTTACAAGGACCAATTAGTCTTAACTTTGAAATGTGAAGTCATATCTGACCTTACAAGGACCAATTAGTCTTAACTTTGAAATGTGAGTCATATGTGACCTTACCACGACCAATCAATCTTAACTTTGAAATGTGAAGTCATATGTGACCTTACAAGGACCAATTAGTCTTAACTTTGAAATGTGAAGTCATATGTGAATTACAAGGACCAATTAGTCTTAACTTTGAAATGTGAAGTCATATCTGACCTTACAAGGACCAATTAGTCTTAACTTTGAAATGTGAAGTCATATGTGACCTTACAAGGACCAATTAGTCTTAACTTTGAAAGTGAAGTCATATGTGACCTTACAAGGACCAATTAGTCTTAACTTTGAAATGTGAAGTCATATGTGACCTTACCACGACCAATCAATCTTAACTTTGAAATGTGAAATCATATGTGACCTTACCACGACCAATCAATCTTAACTTTGAAATGTGAAGTCATATGTGACCTTACAAGGACCAATTAGTCTTAACTTTGAAAGGATTTGAAATCTAAAAAAAAAAAGAACTATATTTCTAGACTATTTAAATGTATAAAATATTGTTATATTATATTGCTTTATTTTTCTTTAAGTAAAAGGATCCGGTATGAAAATGGGTTTTAGAGAGATCGATTTCACAATGATAATTGAATCAGCTCCAGTGTCCATTGTAACATTTGAGTGACCAGTGTCCATTGTAACATTTGAGGGACCAGTGTCCACTGTGACATTTGAGTGACCAGTGTCCACTGTGACATTTGGGTGACCAGTGTCCACTGTGACATTTGAGTGACCAGTGTCCACTGTGACATTTGAGTGACCAGTGTCCACTGTGACATTTGGGTGACCAGTGTCCACTGTAACATTTGATTGACATCAGGCTCATACACAAGAAGATAATAGAAGCTAAAATATAAATTCTCGTATTGTTCATGATTTCAAAGTATTGTTATTGTCTATTCAAAACCACTTTAAAAAGTACAAATCTATAACACTTAAAATATATATTTTCCATAAAACAATTGTTTTAAAAATGCAATTATAAAATTGTAATGCTGTTGCGTTTGTGGGATTTTTTAAAAACATAATTATTGTATTAACTTGTTTGACAATGTTGACTAAATGGTTTGAAATATTGTTTAAATAAATTATCGATTATTCCTTACTGGCCAATCCGTTTGCTAAACTCTTTGTCTCTAACCGCCACAAGAAAATCAAATATTAAATAACCGCCAACTATAATCCTTTAGTCGATCATTTTGAATACGTGCATTTCATAAACTTTGTTTTTTTATTTTGTTGTTGTTGTTGTTGTTGTTGTTGTTGTGTACATTGTATTTGCATTGACAAGAGAGAATTTGAGGAAATGATCTTCCGTAGAGAAGGAGTGTCTCTAACAAGAACAAAAGATAAGATAAATAAAAGTTTTTTGTTTTTTTTTAAATAAATAAAAGTGTGTTGCTTTCAGCTCAATTAAAGCCAGCGGACTGCGGTGAATGTTTGCACGGAGTTTGTATAGATTCAAATGGAACAAAAGAGTGTGTTTGTGACGAGGGCTTTTACGGTCCTGGATGCAATGTTCCACGAGGTAAGCTTTAGATTAAAGACTATGTATGTCAATGATATGACATTTGAAAAACCTTGATCACAAACAAAATAATAGCCTGTTTTTGATACCAGATAAAAATGAGGCACATAAATAAAAACAAATTTTAGTAATCATTTTTGCCAATGACTGATAGCTCATTGTAGGCACACATCGATACTCTACAAGTCTCAAAATACTAAGATATATAAAACCTTTTATGGTGGTTTGGGGTGAGGCGAGATTGCAGTTGAAAGCTGTTTACATTTACATCATATTGTTTCAATCAACAAAAACAAGTGTAATATTTGTATTTCTAGATCATGTAGTTCAGTAGTGAGGGAAGATTTTATAGCTTGACGAAATGAAGGCTGCAATCTAAGTGAAGAAAACTTGAATACACATACATTAATTAACATAACTAATACAGATGAAGACCCAAGTACACATACATTAATTAACATAACTAATACAGATGAAGACCCAAGTACACATACATTAATTAACATAACTAATACAGATGAATACCCAAGTACACATACATTAATTAACATAACTAATACAGATGAAGACCCAAGTACACATACATTAATTAACATAAATAATACAAATGAAGACCCAAGTACACATACATTAATTAACATAACTAATATAGATGAAGACCCAAGTACACATACATTAATTACCGTAAATAATACAGATGAAGACCCTAGTGCTGAAAGTACTTTAATATTTTTTTTAAATTCACACTAAAAAGTGAACTTTTATGATCTAGTATAGAGCAATCTACTGCATAAAAGTTCAAACAATACAATGTAACTAGGTCCAATTTTTCAATAACCTAAGATATTAAAAAAGCTTTCATCAAAGAGACAAAACAATATTTAAAAGTTATAACTTATTTATCTAGCAATGCCTATTTTGTAACTGAATTATTTTTAGCACTTCGTATTTCACTTCCTTAATGTTGGTAAATTTCTAAAGAATATCTTTCACAGTTTCAATTTTAACCTCATATTTTGTCAACAATTGATTGGAACAACAAAGCTATGAGCTTTGATTCAGGCCCCAGTCTTGAGCTCATTAAAGTCGTGCAGTCGTGCGAGACAGAACTATACCATTAAATTAATCATTCTGTTAAAGAAACGTTGTTGTTTATTTGTAAAAGCAACATATGACCAAGATGAGGCTGCAAGTAACATAGCCAAAACTGTTTTGTTATTACTCACTCCGATGTGAATACGTGAATGATAACAACTCATTTTTGCTGAGATTATTAACAACGAATATCGGCTTAATTCTGAAGTTGACGTTTTATTACTAATAATTACATAGGGCATAAACTAAATAGTGGCGTCACTAGGGGGGCGCGGTGGGGGCGGGTTGCCCCGGATGACACCAACCCTAGCGACGCCTCTGAAACTATGTCTTAAAAATGTGTCACTACGAAATCCACACTTAGAGAATTAAAATTGATTTTTGTTGACAAAATTCTGCAAAGATCTAAAACTGGAAAGTGCACTTGACATTGATTTTAATTTCTATTTAAGACAACACCGTGTGTACTTTTCAAATTGTTTCAACTTATTTTTAATGATACTAATGATTGTTTAAAAAAATTTATCAATATTTTCAAAAAATATTTATTTTCATAGTTGACGTGGAATGCAATGAAAAAAATATGACAGTATACATCTACCCTTACGGACTTTTCGAAGGAGAAATATTTGTCATGGGTGACAACATAACAGATAAAGATTCCTGTACATTTAAATCATTGGTCAACGTAAGTTATAGGTTTAGTTTATTGCTCTAAAACATATTCGAAAAGATGAACGAAAATAAAAATTTCTCCATATTCATGCAATTTAGACTCTAGATCTATATCTAATCTTTTAAAAATAAAATATTTTAAAGAAGATCAGCTTTAAGTATGCACCGCCTTTCCAGATTTATATTCCTTTAATCAAGTTTTAGTGTCTGAATTTATTGATTTGGATTGTAGGAAATTAAATGTAAAGTTTTATTGACTTTGTGTGAAGACACTGGTTAGTTTAAGGTAAAAACAAAGAGATCATATATATTTAAAGTTTGCACTACAGTCTTATGTATGAATATAATGGTCAGAGAAAAATACGCCTTGTACCAAGTGCGATTTTCAATCGTGTGAGCTTGAAGTTAAATTAACTAAATTTTAAACAACATCCTTTAGGAATCAGGCCATGGTAGCCATACTAAAGGCCTGTATTTGGTATTGGAACACATCTCTGGTGACTGTGGTAATGCAACAATTACTGAAGAATATGGGGTAAGATTAAGTTTTAAGATATGTTCTTTATATAAATTAATTGCTTATTTCAAATTTCCACGCGACGCCGTTTTAAGTCTGACTAAGCCTTATAGCCACAATTATGACATGTAAGCTGGCATGGTGCGTTCATGTGCTGCGACATGTAAGCTGGCATGGTGCGTTCATGTGCTGCGACATGTAAGCTGGCATGGTGCGTTCATGTGCTGTGACATGTATGCTGGCATGGTGCGTTCATGTGCTGCGACATGTAAGCTGGCATGGTGCGTTCATGTGCTGTGACATGTAAGCTGATATGGTTCGTTCATAAGCTGCGACATGACAGCCTGACAAAAATCGTCCTTCAAGGCACTGTAGAAAAGGGCCGGCGAAGAGGTCAACAGCCGAAACGTTTGCTTGGTTTAAAAACTTTAAGGAATGGACAGGGATGATGTTGAATGAATCACTGGCCGCCGCTCAAGATAGGCAAATGTGGAGATCGTTGACTGTTGATGTGTCCATGCGCCCCCCCCCCCCCCCCCAACGACCACAACGGTCATGGGACTGATGATGATGATGAAGCCTATATTGTGTAGGTGTATCCAGCAAAAAGTCAACAACTAATAAACACGACTTTTCTTTTTACTTAAATATTTTCTAAGTAAGTTGACGTAAGTCGAATTCAAACCTATGAAATCAGTTAAATCAAACTTTAGTTTAAATGGAACAATAGTCTTCATGTCATCTGATATATTTCAAAATAACAGTTTGTAAATTATGAAAAGTACTTGACTTGAAATTATGCGTTTCTTAATGCAAACCTTTTGATCTAAAAAAAAATTTCACCGCTGTAATCCTAAACTTAAGATATGATTACTCCATGGAACCAAATGAAATATCAAAATTTTATTCTTGAAAATGGTTAGCACCTTACCTCTCATCCAATCAGTGTTCCACACTCAGTGCTCATGACTTTCTTTACATGCCTAAAAAGTTATATTAAACAAATAGCAACAACAAACCACAACAACAAACAACAACAACAAACCACCACATCTCGTCCAAACACCATGATCGTTGCAGCGACTCAACGACTTATCAACAACCCATTGTCCTGTATATCTCACTTACATGAAGATGACATAAAATAGCAATCAGTATTTCGATCATTAGCAGCTCTAGTAAAATGTCGCTTTTTAATATTTTAGTTGTATAACGCATTTGAGCAGAAATAAACAACACATATTTAAAAAAAAAAAAATTTTGGAGAATACTTTAAGTACTTAGGAGATGTATTTTAAAAGTAAATTACATGCCTTTTTAAATAGAAATTTCACTTGATGTCCGCAGAATTTAAACTCTACAAGGGAATTCTTTCTGGAATATGCAAAACAAGTTCGGGAAGAGACGGATCAAATAATAACAGTATCCTGTGACTATACGCCCCATATTGGAAAGACATTAAATGCTTCGATCACAGTCCAAGATGTACAAAGGTAATAGTGGTACTGCTTGAATAGTATTTGAGTTAAGTCTTGGGTTCACAAATATTGAACGTATAACTATTTATTCGGTGGTACTTTCTGAGAAAGTTTCTCTGTTCAGAAAAGACATTTTAAATATATATATATATATTATAAGCTAGTGTTGTAAATATATTTTTGAATGACATAACATACTAACGAATGTACATTCTCTTTTGGGTCGAGCCGTTAGGCTCTTAGGACCCTGTTCAATTTATGGCAAACGAGTCTCATTAAGCGGGCATCGCCATAGAGGTAATCCTCTGCAGGTACCGCAACTTCAACATCCAAAACCCCGTCCAACTCGGGGCAACATTCGAGTACGTGGGCCACCGTCTCATCGGGGCAGCCACACAGCCGACAGGCCAGTTCCCTTCTGTTGTCAAACTTATACAAGTAGCTTCGTGTGGGACAATAATCAGTCCTCATCCGTGTTATGGGCGTCTGATTACTACGTTCAAGTTTCCACCAGGGGTCGCTTTTACTCGGTCGCGGCATTCTCTGGTATACCTTCCTGGCCGTATTACCATTTGCCCAGCCCTCAAGCCACTTCTCACGGAAATGGTCTTTTAGCCACGACTTGACCCCCAGCTAGGTCAAGGGCTTTTCGGGTTGGGGCTGGGCTGCGCCTGCCTTAGCCAGTGCATCGACCCTGTCTGATTGGGTGGTACCACAGTGTCCGGCGATGTACTGTAGGACTACTTGCCGCCACGTGCCAGGAGTTCACCTACTTTCTTCAAAATGACACCGACCGTCTTGGCCTCAAGAGAGGATCGATCCAAGGTCTCAAGCGAAAACCGATAATCGGTGAAGACCACGAAGGTCGGGAAAATCCTTCTCTTTGCTAGATGTCGGCGCACCTCCTTCAAACCCCTGTGTATCACCTCCAGTTCGGCTTCATGACTACTGTTTGCTGATCCACACAGCCCTGACAGTTCGATGCTGTCAGGTCCTGGCTGGGGGTATTGAATTAGTACACCGTATCCACTTCTGCCATCTCTGAAACGTGAGCCGTCTATAAAGACTTTTACCACGCTGTCTCCGTAGGCTTCGATAGGGTGCAGAGTCTCGTCTCGCAAAAGCTCAACGGGGATGGCCCTAGTCACCGCGGCATTTGCCAGTGTCAAACGTATTTCAGGCGGGTCAAAGCTTTTATGTGGCCCTCGAGCAGGGACCAGTTGCATTCGTTCCCTGTGTTTGGGTAGGGGGACTGAATCTTCTAGTTCGTGGACCGCATCCATGAAGGAGGGTAGCTTCGGTCTTGTAATTGGTAGCAGGGTTCGTCATACTCCAACCTACGGTATCGCTCAACCGTGGTCATGATTGCCCTTTCTCGCCTTATCGCCAGGGGTTCTACGTTTGCCATAATTTCTACCGCATCGGTGGGTGTGGTACGTAACGACCCGCAAATGAACCGTAGAGCTTGGTTCTGTAATCGGTCCAGTCCTTCTAAAGCCGTACGGCTCGCAAAGGCCTGGACCGGGAGGCTGTAGTCAATAGCACTTCTTACGCGACCAAGATAGAGAGCTCTTAGTAGTCTTGCGTCTTCACCCCAACAGTGCTAGCTAGCTTCTTCACCAGGGAAAATTTTGCTGTGGTTTTGGCGCATAATTCACGTACATGTTTATGCTTCTGGAGATTCTGGTCCAGTTTTATTACCCAAGTACGTTGGCGTCGGATCCCAATTTTACCTCTTTCCGCAGATCTGGAGCACCACCTCGGGCTTCAGGGCATTCCGTCCATTAGTAAAAATGGAATGGACCGTTTTTTATGTATTGACCTCTAGGCGCCAACGGTTGGTGTAATTTTCAATACGATTCAGATCATTCTGCAGCCGGTTCTGCAGTGTCGCAACGTCTTTGCCTGAACTCCATATCACCAGATCGTCAGCAAACATGGCATTCTGGGACTCGAGAAAGTCTTGTAGGTCGTGAACGTAGGCTAAGAATAATGTACAGCTAAGCCCTGAACCCTGTGGGAGTCCGTCTTCCAGTCATGCCTCGCTGGATAGCGCTTCTCCAAGCCGTGTCTTGATCGTTCGGTCCGTGAGGAACGATTTTATCCACCTGTACATTTTAGCAGCGACACCTAACTGCTGTAATTTGTATAGGAGCCCTCCACGCCACACCTTATCGTATGCCTGCTTTAGATCGAAGAACACCGCAACCGTGTGGTTCTTCATCAGGAGTTCATTTGTCACAGTCTGAATTAAGCGTAGTGCTAGGTCCATCGGGTTACGTCCCTTGCGGAACCCACCTTGTACCTCCGGAATGCTTTTGGTCTTCTCGAGGTAGCAATAAAACCGTGCGTTTACAAACCGTTCAGCCACCTCACGTGAGGGAAATGGGCCGGTAGCTGGACGAGTGCTCGTTTGGCTCCCCTCCTTGTCTATTGGGGTTACTATGGTTTTCCACAGCTTCGGCAGTGCGCCTGTAGTCCAGGTTCGGTTAATAAAACTCAATAGTTTTATTCGGCCTGTCTTGACAGGTGTTTAAGCATTTCATTGTGAACCTTATCTGGCCCTGGTGCTTTGCCAGCTTTGCACTTGTTAAATACTGTTTGCAACTCAGTCATCGTGAAAGGTGTCGAGAAATCCTCGTTGTCTCCTGGAGCCCTCCTTTCGCATGCGGTCGATCGTTTGGCTAAAGTCACATCTGGCGCCCTTCTTGTTCACCTGGGCAAAGTGTTTGTTAAGCGCTCGTGCGCGCTTTGCTTCACCTGTCCTCTGGCCCTTTGACGTCGTCAAGGGGTTGGGGTTTTAACTTTACCCGCACCAGATAATGCAACTATGAGCCGCAAAACTTTCCTACCGTCTGCGAGGTCGAGTTTTTCGCACGTATTTACCCACTAGGCCTTCTTCGCATTTTTGACAGCAGCACGGACTTGGCTGTTTGTCTGTTGTACGCCCTACGAGCCTGTACGGAAAAAAGCTGCCAAGCTGATGACATAACATACAAATAGATCCATATTGATATATTTCTATTGTGTAATGGTACAATATAATGTTAGTGAAATATGTAAATAGATAAAATAAAAAAACACTGTAATTAAGCTTTTGTTTTTAACTTTATACCTAACATTAAGTACCTCCTAAAAGGTGTGTACGTCCTAAAAGGTGTGTACCTCCTAAAAGGTGTGTACGCCCTAAAAGGTCTGTACGTCCTAAAATGTGTGTACGCCCTAAAAGGTGTGTACGTCCTAAAAGGTGTGTACCTCCTAAAAGGTATGTACGTCCTAAAAGGTGTGTACCTCCTAAAAGGTGTGTACGTCCTAAAAGGTGTGTACCTCCTAAAAGGTGTGTACGTCCTAAAAGGTGTGTACCTCTTAAAAGGTGTGTACGTCCTAAAAGGTGTATTGCATTATTCTTCCAGTGAGATCAAGACCATAGATGTGTACAAGGACACTTCGGTCAAAGTGGCATTCACCGTCACAGGGAAGGGCAGCTCTAAGGCCAATAGCGTCGTGTTAGGACAAGAAATAGACCTCAAGTTTGTCATGGAGACTACCGAGCACAGTGGTAACACTTGACATTGGCTATCTATCTATCTATCTATCTATCTATCTATCTATCTATCTATCTATCTATCTATCTATCTATCTATCTATCTATCTATCTAATCTATCTATCTAATCTATCTATCTATCTATCTATCTATCTATCTATCTATCTATCTATCTATCTATCTATCTATCTATCAGGTATTGGACCTTTTATTTGTTTTATTTAGTTATTTCCCCTGTCTCAAAGACGTAGAAAAAAATATTTTGAATATTGTTTAAAACTGCTTTGGACTGTAATACTAGATCTATGTTCCTCAGCGATACAGATTATGGGATATGGGCTGTTTTTTGTTTATTAATTATTTTCTAATAAATTGATTTTTTTAAAAAGTATAAATATTTTCTTAAGTTTTAATCGAATGTTATTGGTTAAAAGTATTTTTATCGACATTTAATCGATAAACTTTTTAACGATTAATCTAGAAATTAATCTTCAATTTCGGCAGCCCTGTTAATTTATATGTATTCACATGTACATCCTTCTCTCTGTATATTTTTCTCAATGTCTGTATATTAATCTTTACCTCTTATACACACCATAATCCAATAGCCGTATTATAAAAAAAATATTTTTAGATAGACTCAATACCTCTCAACTATTCTATATTTATTTATTGAAGATGCGGTCCAAGCTAACATCTATTTGGTAATTGAGAGTAAATAGCTAGCTAATAGTTATTAGACATTTAAAAGCAAGTGCCAGAGCAAATATATTCCCAAATTTTAAATAGGAAATGTATAGATATAATTTTTAAATGGTTTCTATTAGTAGTTAAAATTAAACAATTAATATTAATGATATGACGAATGTAGAATAAATTCTTTAACCTTGAAAAGTCATTTAAGTAGGATGACGTAATCTTCTGTATAAAAGTAGCTTCTCAAACAGATAAGATAAGGGGCCGCCCGTAAAGAACGTCATGCGATTAGGGTGAGTAGGGGGGATCCGCATTTTTTATTATGGGTGACGAGGCGAAAGGGGGGAGGGGTGTTTAAGAAATGTGACGTCACATCAAAATAAAAAAACACTGAACTTAAAATAAAGCGTTGTGAACTCAGTTCATTACTGGGGTACAGTGCTATATACAACATCAATTTTTTATTATTAAATATTTTTTAATTAACAATTTATTTATCACGTTTTCAATGTCTTCACGCTTGTTACGACATTAGAGGGCAGAATTCACACAAAATACAATTTGTAAAAAACAAAAACACTAATCTGCAACATGCTAATTTTCAAAATGAAAATACGGCTGTTAGAGGGTGGCAGTCAAATCGTTGTGACGTCATATTGGAGGGGGTCTAAGTTTTTGTGACGAAGTGTGGCGAGGGCAAATGTCAAGGGATGGGGGTAAAAATCGGTCAAAATGACGTGACGTCATTTAATGACAGCCGCTTAGATAAATATCTAAATGATAATCCTTACACGCTTGAATTCAGATGTTAATTACGAGCCAACAAGCGGTGTGGGGGTGGCTGGGCAACGGACGGTTTGATCCAGTTGATTCTACTACAGGAAATTTATATCACAGACTTTTCGACAATGGACGATTTTACTCGATACATGCTCACCACAAGACGTTTGACCCCACGTCGTTTTGAACCTTTGACCCGGGAAGTTTCCACCAATGACGAAATTTTAAAAAAATGCGATGTCATATATATATATTGCACAAAGTAAAGACGATGACCTATTGGTGATGTAATTATGTTTTCACAGCTTTCAATGATTTCATCATTACCGAATGTGAGGTAAACAACGGGGGAACAAACAAAGAAAACATTTCAATAACTTTAATACGAGACGAGTAAGTATACATTACTATACATGGATTTGGCGTTTATTCGCGTTACTGGAGTTAGACATAACTGTATATGTGTGGGGAGATATATGTAGATATATATATATATATATATATGATATGCATAATTTACATTTCATTTCCTTTCTATGAAGTCTATGCTCATTTCCCACATGGTATACTATGTGTTATATAATGTATATTTAATTCAAATATTTCTGTTTATTTCTTTGACCTGATGACGTAAATTTCAATTATGTATTTGTAAAAGAATTGCATATTAATTTATTTTTTAATCCAACGTTATGTTTGTGTATCTAGTATTTTATTTAAATGTTTTATTGTGGTCCAGTTAAGTAATTTTAAAAACCTTGATTTGAAAATATGACATCTTTAAAAGTTCTATCTCTGAACACGCAGATGTCCTACTAGAGAAGTGCTTCCTTTAATCATCAAAAACTTCAACACAACGGTCGCTAGCACACAAAGAACTGAGATCATGTCAATGAGAGCTTTTGTGTTTCTTGATGAATCGAACAGCACACTCACCTTTGAATGTACAGTGGAGTTCTGTGACAAAACTTGCCCCCACCCAGTGAGTTCAGGGATTCCCATTAAGATACTCGTGCCCCTTACAGTTTATTTTTCGGAATAATGGAGTCTGCAAACTAAAAATGACGGAAACATCCTTGAGAATCTACAATTAAATTTAATTTAGTTAACACTTATTAAAACAAAAAATATATATACAACTACTTTTTATATCGAAACTAGTCGTTATTGATGTGATATATTAGTGCTGAGCAATAAGAAGACAAAACAAATTTACCAACATCTCTGGGGAATCAACTGTTATCAATTGTAAACATACTGATAAAATAAATAATTTAAATGAATAACTAAAAAATATATCAATCAGTATTTTAAAATCGTGTTTTATTCCAGGTCCAGCCTTGCCAAAGTTCTACAACAACGGGTAGGCATGATAAATTACATTATTTCATTGCTTCCTTAAAGTTAGATCTTAATGCCACTGGGCTATCCACACAATGTGGTTATTTTTCAGCATGATCTTTACATAATCGGTATGTGTTTCTGAAATACGTTGAAAACTTTAACATACTAAGATCCATATTCAAAATGATCCCAACTATTACATTAATATGTTTTGCAAATCTATATACTGCTTGGGGATTTCTTGCCTACAGCTCCTTTCCTGAGAAGGCGAAGATCTGCAGAGAATGAACAAAGAGTTTCTGCCAAAATAACAGTGGTGGATCCGGCCTCTCAAATTAAAGGTAACTTTATTTTATTTTTTAACTGTTATATATTTAAGACTTTTTTCCTGTGTGTCAAGTATTTTGTTGAGTAACTATCAACAGCTGATCAGATGTTTATTTATATTACAACAATTAAATACCTTTAAAATCATCAATTGAACCCTACCCGTAGGCCCATTTAAGCTTACATCCTCTTTTAGACTTGAACTCGGTCCCGTAAAAACGGCCTTCAACCTGGCAGACTGCTCCTAGTGTAGGGCAGAGCCATAGAATATTGATGAATTTCGACACAATGCACAACCACCGATTATAGAAAGTGCGAAGTCAAAAGTAGCGCCACCATATCAAGGGCAAGGTTATGATGACTTATTATAGAGATGGTGGGATAATGATCTGTAGTATTTCGGTTATGAATAGTGTAATATAGACCATGTTGAGACCGTATTTAGATAAGTGTTTTTTATATTGACATCATCAGTGCATGATTGATGTCTTCTCATGAAACATTTTCACACCCCAAAATAGTTTTTTGCCCAACGATAGAATTTGTCAATGGCGAGAATTAGTTGTCCTACTTCCAAACATACACATGGTCAGCAACACGTGTCTGGGAAAGAAAATGTGCACCATCTAAAAATTATGCCTCTTATTTTTGCTCCAGAGCTTATCATTTATAAAAAATAAGATTTTAAAAAATAATAGTTTTTAAATCTATTAATTTAAGTAAGAATAATGGCAATTAAATTTTTATTTCATATGCTATTAAAACTCTCTTTAACATAAAATAATTTCTTAATTTTTTTCTTGAATGTACGTAAATTATAGTTTAGAGTAATTTGTTATATTTATGAGTTTATTATCTATAATATAAAACATTTCACACCTGTTTCAGTGACATTAGACGCAATTATTAAGTCATACGTAATGTGATATCACTGATAAAAATAGTAATACCTTAAAAAATACTATTGACTTTAAAAGTATCCAACTTTATAACAAGTTTAAATTTTTACCAATTTATTATCCTACCAATATTGCACTTACATAAGCCGCATTAAACTGTTGTTTTTCCTTACCTTCTTGATTTCAGCCACGTCTGACCTGATGACACAGGACTGCCTCCAGCAGCCAAGTTTGATTGCCATCATATCAACATTGGCCGGTCTCGTCTTACTCCTTCTCATTCTCTGCATCATTCTCATCCTACGTCTGTTGAAGTCAACCAAAAAACAAGTGACGTCAGCCAGTGCATCTATGAGGGAGCCCATGTATGAGCTGAGAATTCCAAGAATGTCCATAACACCAGCCAACAGAAGTTACCATTATAACTAGTACTTTCTTATAAAAATTAAACCAGATCAGAGGGATGATGAATGGAGATTATGTTTTTCGGACGATTTCCTAATAGTAATAGATTTTTGTTTTTATAACTTTTTAAGAGGCGTGTGTATTTCAGAGACATTATCACACTTTCTTAATAATAAAATTGTTTTATTTTATTGTTTTACGTTTCTTTAATCATAAAGATTTGTTTTATAAAATTTCTCACAATCTTTATGCCAGTTCATTAATTAAGAAGAATATACGGCTCTCGCCATCTGAGCACTAGTTAAGTATGACGTCACGTCTAAATGTTTAATTTCAGCACGCCGTGATATTTATATCTTTTGCGATTATTAATTTTACAATTTCGTGCACGTTTTCTCCTGGGTCCTCAGCGATTTTATTTGACTTCAAAACTCTGTTGACTGGTTGAAATTCTGACACTGAATCTTCACCCAAAACAAGCTGCGTGTTTTCAATTTTGCACAGTAAACATCTGCGTTTGCAAGTTTTATGGACTCACAATTTATTTAATAAAATAATCTTTAATATCAGTACTAAAAGAAAGCTTTTTATAACATTTTTATAAACAAGATTAATGTATAAAAAATTTTATTTTAAAATAGAATTGACTCTAAAAGTATTAATTCTATTTATTTTTTTTGCAAAAGATCCTAAATGAAAATAAAGGAAATAAAAGTACAGGTAAAGTTTAGGCATTAAATTTGATAAAATACCAAAAAGAAAAGAACATGTTATCGCTCTTTATGAAATCGACTTGTGCGTATAATGTGTAAGTTTTTTTTTTTTTTTTTTAAATTTAGAAACTATTGAAAATAATGCCACAATATTGAACTTTCGAAGATCATGAAACAAATATAATACAAGTAAAAATTATTAGTTTACCTAGTTTAGCTTAAAGTCCTTTTAAAATCGTTCTGTGGCACGTTAGTTCATAAGTCGACTCCCTCTTTTGGAAGAGAATAGTATTAAAAATGTGTACCCCGCTCGTAAGCAGACCTTCCAAAAATTATAGGACAGTGCAAACAAAATGGTACACATTTTTTTAACTATAAGAAAAATCAGTCATTATGAGTTTGTTCTTCGTCCTGCCTATCTTTGTTTTTTGTGCTATTCAGTCATTATGAGTTTGTTCTTTGTCCTGCCTATCTTTGTTTTTTGTGCTCTTTGTTTGGAAAAAGTAAACGCTTCTTCTTCTTTTTTGGAGGCAATGGCGAAAGCGCGTACATTAAAAGTCGTGGAAAAAAAAGAACAATCTATTAAAACATTCAGACATAAATAAAATGGCTAAATAAGGTAAAGTTAGATGTTTAATAATATTTTATAACATTTGATAGAGTAATCGAATCTTGTAGAATGTAGGAAATGATCTTGATGCTCTACAACAACAACACCGATATTCAATCTACATGCAGAATTCACCTATGACCTGTGACCCGCTTGTAAGCCGACCCCATAAGCTTTTCCCTTAGATTTTGTCACAAAAAAAGAAAAAAGGCCGGCTTTAGAACGAGTATATAAGGTAAGCCAGGAAATGGCGAGAAAAAAGTTATTTAAGAAATCAAAACTTTTATTCTTAAGATAAATCCGAATTCTATTTCATAGATAAACTTTCCTTTAAACTGGCCAGGTTTTCTAAACGGATAGAGATCAGATGCCACTCTCTGATTTGGTGAGATATTTTGTGGGGTAATTATGGGAGACGAGCAGTGGCGAAGCTAGAACTTTGGCCACCCGTGGCGGTCTTCGATTTGACGCCACTTTTAGGGGCCGTACATAAATGACATCATGCACTTGGGGGCGGGGAGGGATTCACACATTTGTTACTATGTGTGACGAGGGGGGTGCAGGGGCGTCGCTAGGGTTGGTGTCACCCGGGGCGGTAGCTCATGGTGTCACACCTTCATGACTTAAGGGGGCGTCCATAACTGTCGTCATACGACGTTGGTGATCCCCCCCCGCGTCATAATTTGTCACAAAAACTTAGACCCCACCCCTTTTTGCCGACATGACGTCACAAAACTTTGAGACCCCCCCCCCCATAAAAAAAGACTCCGTATCTTCTAAATGAGAATTATTCATGTGGCAAATTAATTTTTGTCAAATAAATTCGGATTTAGTGCAAATCTACACTCTAATATCGTAAATAACATGCGAGAAGTCATACAAAACGTCATTAAATAAATTGTAAATAATCAAATATTTCAATGGAACTTTTACTTACAGTTGCGCGTTTTGAGGTGATTTCACATTTTTGAAACACACCCCTCCCTCTCGTCTCACATCGTCATAGATGCGTGACATCCCCCCCTTTTTTTTAGGAAGGTGACGTCATTTATGTGCGACTCCTAATCCATAGAACTCCTCTCAGTCTCCCAGTGCCAAATAAGGGGAATATAAATAATTTTACCATTTTTTGTCACCCAATGAGATCAGCACCTCTTGCTTCCCTCTAGTGAATTTCGTTTAAAAGATAAAACAATTCCTTATCACATGAAAAAAAAAGTTTTTTTTTAAAAAAGGGATAAAACAGTAGAGAGAGAGAGAGAGAGAGAGAGATGTGTACATAACCAAAATAGCGTAAAAATCCAGACTAACTCCTAAGCATCTTCCTTGCCCTGCAACACAACAAAGCGTATTTTTTCCGCCAAGCACCCGAAACATAAAAGCAGTTAATGACATAAAGTATTTGAAATATGGAAAACAATTCTTTACCCCATTAAAAAACAATTTTTTTAAAAAAAAATACGAAATAACGCGTAATATTATTCTTTATGGACCCGCGTTTGTAAGCACTAAACAGCTTAGTGGGGATCAATGTTTTCTTTAAGGTTTGCCGGTTGTTGTGCTAAATAATAATATTTTAAAAAAACTTGTGTGCAGCACAAAAGGGCTAAAGCGAAGTATGTCGACCGTGACGTCACGACGCTATCGGTTGCTTCAAAAGAATGTTCTATAAATTCTAAAAGGATTATAAAAAATTGAAGGTTTTAGGGTTTGGGTTAGGTATAGCTATAGAATTTTCATTTTAAAGCTTTTTAAAGGACGTGCTATAACAACAAAAAAAGGTTGCCATGACCGTGACGTCACGGTCGACATACTTCGCTTTTACCCAGCAATGTTTAACAGTTTACCATTTTCAGTGTGCAAATTTTGGCATCTCCCCAAAAATACATGCATCAATTTATCCGATATACTTTATATGAGAAAAAAATTGTTTAAATCAAAATAATATAGTAGATTATAATTAAACAAACAAGAATTATAAATGTATACTTCTGTTCCGCTGAACAGAAATATACATTTATATGTTCATTAAGTAGCCAAATGCCAACATACCCATATGCCGATAATGTATTCTGGGGCACACTGGTGTCTGTCTGTCAACAAGATACATATTTTATAGACTTGGTCAAGGTTGATCTGATGTCAATCATTATGACAAGATTTAATCCTCATAAGCAACTCTAAAGGTAACTTTTACAACATATTTCTAGATTATACTTTTCTAGAATTCATTAGGCTAAATCCAAGTTCTCAATGAGCGCTCGATGCAAGAAATACAACACAAATATCAAACAGGGTGGCAATGACGCTGAATTATTCTTCATTCATGACAAACTGAATCACCTCGTCGAAAGTCTGAATCAACCCACATTGTATTTTGTTCTTCGAGAACTAATCTTAAATTACGATAGTGATCCATAAATTTCTCCACAATGTCTTCATAGCTTTTAATAATACTTTGTATTTATAAACAGGGCACACAGTTTTTTTTGTTCAAAATTAAAATTTGACATGTCGACTAACGCTTACAACTCAAATATTCACTTAAGTATCAAGTCGCTTTCAAGAAATCGAGAGTCCACTTGCCAACTCAGACACTTAAAAAATTTGAGAACTGTATTTGTGTTTTCAGCCTGAATACATTTTAGCAACCTCTGCAGACCAATGAACATCTTCTCCAAGGTGATGTCCGGCATCCTTCCGTCTCGCGAGACGATGGTGCATCACCGTTGGGTTGGGTTGCATTTTCTCGAGGGGCTGTGCAGTCCTATCCTTGAATGACAGTCTTTGCCACAGTTTTTACACACGAGTTCTGTGCTTCCAGATGTTTTGGCCTTTCTCCTAGCTCTTCTGTCTGCAGCCTCCTCCATTCTTCGCTCCTCGGCTACTATGACGCCCTCTTTGACAACTGTGCGCCACGTAGATCGGTCTTCTGCCTTACACTCCCAGTCACTTGTATGTATTTTGGCTGCTTACATGTCCCTTTGACAGACATCTTTAAATCGCAAG
Organism: Radix auricularia; assembly: GCA_002072015.1. Classification (NCBI taxonomy): domain Eukaryota; kingdom Metazoa; phylum Mollusca; class Gastropoda; family Lymnaeidae; genus Radix; species Radix auricularia. Next base: position 656,596 of record MUZC01000210.1, read on the forward strand.
CGTGGGCGACCTGTTTTCCTCTTTCCTGAAGCAAGTTCACCATATAGGAGGTCCTTCGGGATGCGGCCGGGGCTCATTCTTTTGACATGTCCTAGCCACCTCAGGCGTCTTTCACTAAGAATTGAGAACATGCTTTGGGTATTGGCACGCGTTAGGACCTCACTATTAGGCACTTTTTCTTGCCATTTAATACCAAGGATGCGGCGCAAGAATCTCAAATGGAAGCTGTTAAGCTTACGCTCTTGTGATGTATAAGTGGTCCATGTCTCGCTTCCATATAGTAGTGTACCGATGACACAGGCTCGATAGACGTACAGTATGGTTTTCTCCGTTAGCTTGGTGTTTTGCCAGACCCGCTTATTTAGTTTAGCCATTGTTGCGGCTGCCTTGCCAATTCTGCTGTTTATTTCTTTTTCAATGGACAGTGTATTGGAGACCTTGGATCCCAAGTAGGTGAAGCTGTCCACAACCTCTAAGTTTTCATTATCGATATTTATGGTAGAAGGAGGTCGAGTGTCTTGGGCCATGATGTTTGTCTTTTTCAAGCTGATTTGCAGACCAAATTCTTTGCAGGCATTGGAGAAGCTTGACACGAGTTGTTGCAAACCAGATTCTGTATGTGCTGTTAGTGCCGCATCATCCTCAAATAGTAGCTCTCGAATTAGGACATCCGTCGTTTTGGTCTTGGCTCGGAGGCGGGCAGTGTTGAAAAGTCCCCCATCAGCTCTGGTATGTAACCAGATTCCCGCACTGTTATCCTTGAATGCGTATCGAAGAAGTACAAAGAAGAATATTGCGAAGAGTGTTGGTGCGAGTACACAACCTTGTTTAACTCCGCTGATGACAGCTCCATCGAACTGCACTGTGCCAAGCATATTTTCATGGAACTGTCTGATGATGGCAAGTAGGTGAGGGGGACAGCTAAATTTTGCCAGTATTTGGAATAGCCCGTTGCGACTGACTAAGTCGAAGGCTTTTGTAAGGTCCACAAATGCAATGTATAGTGGCATCTGCTGCTCTCTGCATTTTTCCTGGAGCTGTCGTATGGAGAACACCATGTCTATGGTAGACCAACCGGATCGGAAACCACATTGAGATTCTGGATAGACGCGGGATGCTAGGCTTTGTAAACGTGGTAGTATAACGCGGGCAATGGTCTTTCCTACAATACTAAGGAGTGAAATGCCGCGATAATTATTGCAATCACTCCTATCACCTTTGTTTTTATATAGTGTCACTATATTTGCATCCTTTAGGTCTTGGGGTATATGGCCCTGTTCCCAGCAGAGGGACAGAATCTCGTGCAATGGTTGGAGTAAAGGTGATGTCCTCTTAGGTTATTGATAATTCCTTTTAGAAACTAGTGCGCCTTCCTAGTCATTAGATTTTTCGTATGTAACGGCTTGCTTAATTTGGCAAGTTCTAAAAATACTTCATGAATGATTCTAAGGAACAGTCCGAAACTGTGGGTCTTAGTCTCTGAGATCCTTAAAACTATGTTTATTGACTTGGTCATAATACAAACGTGCCTGCTCTTCATAGTATTCAGTCAGTGCTTGTATGTCATTTCTCTACAATGCTTGTGAAGCAAAGTGTCGTGAAAGCAATCTGATTTTCAGTGTCATCTAAAAAAAAAAAACAGCTCTACGTGTCCAGGAAAAACTGATTTGTTATTTGAAAACACTCCTTTCATCACATTGTCACCCCCAACACCACTCCCGTTGTTTTGATTAAAATATCACACCGACTTGTTCGTGACATCAAAGTCTTTTTTGTAAGCTGTCGGCGGCGAGTGATATCAAAATCTTTGTTCTGCTCCAAGGCTAGTAACCAATGTTAAATATTTTTTTATTATTTTAAAGGGAGTGTTTGATATTTTTCTTGTATTATCGTTTGACGATTTAATTGAATGATGTTGCTAAAGTCTGTTTGCAGTGTGTGTGAGATGGAAGATACATTCTGGACATTTATACTTGTTTAAATTGAATTTAACAAAGGATGTGACTGAGTTCCAGGTAGTATAAGAAATAAAGTCGCTACTAACTTTCATGACAAAGGCACAGAAATTATAATTTTTTTACCTGTTGAAATTTTCTGCGCGGTAACTCAAAACTTAACAGGAACAATGACGGGATGGGACTTACGAACCAGACTACCTATATATAAACATGGATATCTATGCTTGCACGCCTTTAACAATTTTTTTAAAAAATATTACCCTCAAAGACATTAATTAAATTCATAACTTTCCTCTAAAAATATCAACAAAGAAAACACTTTTTAAAAAAAAATAGAAAAATCGTATTACGCCGCCTTCCCTCTCTGGTGGAGGGAAGAGGGGTGGGATTCGTCCACGTTGTCAACACTTCAAAGCTCAGTTTGCTTGGTATCTTTTAAAACAGAACACACCGCCAGCGTTTTTGAAGATCTATCTGGTGCGGCTGTGTCTTTTTTTCCCATAATTTTTAGCGCATTTTCGAGAAGTCGAATGCGCTATTGCACCCGTTTTGTCCGTCCGTCTGTCATCACCCTAGATCACAGCATCCATAAGTCCTAGACCCATGATATATATATGTTTTTTGTTTGTCCTGACCTGCCATTTGTGCATCAACACTCAGTTACTCGATCCGTTAAAAAACCCCGTTAAAACTACCAAAAAATATTTCGAATCGAGAGGTAACACTAGCGCAGGGAACGGCCGCCATTTCCGGAAGTCGAATACATAGTTTTTCAAGCATTGAAGAGTGGTGCGAATTAGTTTTTTTTTTTAGTTGACGTCATTAGAATATGTGTAAAAGTTCAGAGAGTTTTGGGTCATCATTTGTGGTGACTTGTAGTTAGATTAAAGAGAAAATAAAAAAAAATTAAAATGTAAAGACATGACTTTTAAATTTTTTTAAAAAAATGTCAGGTATAGACTATTTATTACACAAGAAAATTCATAAAAATATGTCTAAAATCTAAACACAATTACTGATAACTACATAATGCTGATATCTAACATAAGTACTGATACATAATACGAAAATGCGCTAACACGTCCTGAATTCCAATAGGGACCAGGCTTAACATGATTTTTTTTATTTAGGTTGTGTTTCGGGACTGTTTAATTATTGCAAGTTAAATTATTTTGTTTAATAATTTTTTTTCGCTTTTAACGTAATTTCATTGTATTCCTTTCTAGATGAAGAAAATGTGTCCTCTTTTTTTCTCACATAAAATCAACAGTAACATTTTAGGCTTTGGTGTCACCCCCCTAATGGTGTCACCCGGGGCGGCCCGCCCCCCACCCCCCTAGTGACGCCACTGGGGGGATGTGTGTGTTAAAAAATTTTTAGTTACATAAATTGGTAAATGGAAAACATATAAGCAGGGGATGAGTTAGCCTGAGAGAACTTAACGAAACAGCGAACATTATGACAAAGAGCATTCCTCAACGAACAAACACTACACAAATAAAAGGAAAATAAAGAAACGAAAAATAAAAACTTAGCTGCGGTGAAATCCAAAGAGTCAATGAAAGCCAGGTAAGTCACATTAAATATGGAACTTGAAATAAAATGACTGACAATTTAATTAGGCTAATGACATTTTTAAAAAAAAATAAAACCTTAAACGACAAAAATTGATTTGAAACATGCTCGTTTTCAAATAGAAAATATGTCTTTTTATTTTAAAAAATCATGTTAAGCCTGGTCCCTTTTGGAACTCAGGATGTGTTAGCGCATTTTCGTATTATGTATCAGTACTTATGTTAGATATAAGCATTATGTAGTTATCAGTAATTGTGTTTAGATTTTAGACATATTTTTATGAATTTTCTTGTGTAATGAATATACCTGAAAAAAAATTATTTAAAAGTCATTTCTTTACATTTTAAAATTTTTTATTTTCTCTTTAATCTTACTACAAGTGGTTTGTGGTCACTGAAATAGGACTCATAAATGAAACATTCTAAATTGTAATCAGCTAATCGCCCAAATACTCCGTCAAATGTTGTTTGATAGATCGTAGTTGCCAATCTTGGTGAAAGTAGTTGAATGTTGAAGCTTGTTTCGAAAAAGTTTTCAATTTCTGCCCCTGGGCCGCTAAGATCTTGATTGAAGTCACCACAAATGATGACGTAAAACTCTCTAAAGTTTTACACATATTCTAATGACGTCAACAAAAAAAAAACTAATACTTTTGATAATACTAAGACTTCCGGCAATGGCGGCCGTTGCCTGCGCCAGTGTTATCTGTCGATTCGCAATGTTTTTTGGTAGTTTTAACGGGTTTTTTTAACGGATCGAGTAACTGAGTGTTGATGCACAAATGGCAGGTCAGGACATACAAAAAACATGTATACATCATGGGTCTAGGACTTATGGATGCTGAGATCTAGGGTGATGACAGACGGACGGACGGACAAAACGGGTGCAATAGCGCATTCGACTTCTCGAAAATGCGCTAAAAATGACGACGTATGACGAAGGAGAGTGCTAAACAATGAGCCCAATTAACCATGTATGGAACATTTTGTACCCAGTATTGTAATTTCGCTATGAGTTTTTTCAGCCATTGCAATCAGTGTCACCAGTTGTGAAATTAAGGAGCTACACCAAACTGAGCTAGAAATATATATATTAGTACCATGATGAGTGATTTAAGGCTACCAAATTTTGCAATATTGTCTATAGAAAAAGATATTACAAATAATTTAAATATTAGAATTCACCAATCTACTCTGTTAAATAAATTGTAATATATCAAGAAGGAAATCCCCTACCCCCCAACACTCTTTTTTCGAACATAATGCGTCTTCTTGTATTATAGGTACAGCCATAAAAACCTTGATCCTTTTTCTTTCAAAATTGAACTGTTCGTAGTCAATTTCAATAAATTAATTTATTTGATTTTCAAATTGTTTATTTATTAGATTACATGGTATTATACACAAATATTTTCTAGAAAGATCATGCAACTCATCAAAGCGTTCTTTTATTTTCTTTTTATAATTACACACATGGATAAAAACAGTTCTCGTTGTACTTCTTGTTCCAAAGATAGAACCACGTCTTCATAACTTTCCCAACTCATATTTTTCTCCTTCTAATTATTATGATACCTCCAACACTTCACAGATTGTCTGGGCCGAGTTAAAAACGTATTGTATAAGAACATCTCTTTGTTACATGAAATGGGTTTGCATTAGTTTTTTTCAAAAGGCTGGTTCCTATAAATTGAAGTAGCTTAGAAAAGTAAAAGCTTGCATTGAATTTAGTCAAAATTCCAGCAACTGATCTCGTTGTTTTTCTTCAGTTAGTTCTTTTCAATTATTCCAAGACGCTTAAAAGTTTGAAGTATGTCTTTTACGAAATTACTATTGCCCTTTGAGGTGTTTATTAACGACAAAAATTGGATATTTTCATATTCTTTTCACAAATCTTAATAATTTTGCATTAAATAAATTATTTACATATTACTCAAATTAGATTAATTGGATAAACGCTAATTTGTATGAAAACCCGTATTTTAATATTAATACCGTATTTTAATAAAAACGCAAAATATTTGTGCTTTTCTAATGTAAAAAATCAATTTAATTTTCAAGAACTTGCCTTAAAATAATTTTCTGGGAATTTAAACAATTATGTAAAATACTTTTTGCTTGTTAAACACAATAGATCTAGTCTATATGTGAACTAACATGCGCGTGCCCAAGTTACAAGCAAAAAATGTTGTGGCGATATTGATAGCACATTATTCGACCCAGCGGTGACGTGCTTTTATTGTGTTGAGTTCTGTTTAAAAGCGTATTCCGTGATGTACTCGTAGATCACTTAATTTTCAAAACAAATCGATAGCTTTTTTGAAAGATTCTAGATTTGTGATCGGTTATGCGTAAGTTATAACCAGGGGCGTAGCTAGAGCTTTTGCCGCCCGGGGCGGTCTCCAATATGCCGCCCTTTTAGGGGCAGCCCATAAATGACATCACGCACCGGGGGGGGGGGAGTCACACATTTGATGTCATTCAAAAATCGCAACTTTAAATAAGAGTTACACTAAAATATGTGATTACCAAAACTTTATTCAATGACAATTTACGTGGTTTCACGCGTGTTACGATGTTAAAGTGCAACCTTAAACTAAAAAACATATTTAAATGACCAAATAAACAAAAAGAAAATGATTTTAAACATGCTCATTTTCAAAAACAAAATACAGCTTGTATGGGGGGGGGGGGACTTTGTCACGTGACATGGAGGAATGGGTCAAAGTTTTCGTTTCTTGACACCGTGTGACGAGGGGGCGGGGTGAAAAATCAACCGAAATCACGTGACGTCATTTATGGATGGCCTCTTAATTTAGTTCATCATAAGATGGTTTTTATACATTAATAAGCATGAATAAATAATTGTAATTGAAACGAAGTACTTTGTAAAAGGCGGGGAACAATTTTACCATTGCATGCCCTTTTTATGTAGGCCTACGCAGTAAAAAAAGAGGCCGCATAAGATGATAAACCTAAAAATACACATTATAAAAATACATGATAATTGTTTTGAAGGCCACAAGAAAGGTATAGGGTTACAGGTTC
>MUZC01000210.1:663260-678007 GCA_002072015.1 Radix auricularia
ATAAAAACATTAACAATTAATATGCTTTTATTTATAAATATATGATTTTTTAAAAATAAAATAATAAATTGTATACATCAGTATGCAAACATATTTTTTCTTACTATTTATAAGTTTACTTATTCCCCTAACTTTCTTAGTCAAAATATCGTTTATTATGTTATATTATTTGTAATATCATGTCCTTTCACAACTAGATACACTGATTAAAAAAAATTCTTAGCAAATTGTAATGTTGAATAATAAAGAATTGTCCAATATTTACTGTTAAATATATTTTAATAGATTAAGGGGGTATTTCCCCTCTTTTTAAACATAATGCCTCTTCTTGTTAGTGTAGGTACAGCCAGGGCTAGTCTTAGGCTCCAGCAACATAAGCGGTCGCAGTGGGCCCATCGCTTTCATAGGCACAACCTATCTTAATTTTCACTTATTATCCTTATTAATACCTTATCCCTACCCAAACTGGGGCCCACGCAATCATTTTCGCATACTAAGCTGCATAGGGGCCCGCAATAGCTAAGACAGGCCCCGTTTACTGCCATAAAAACCTGGATCCTTTCTCTTTCAATCTCGAACATTTCTTTATCAATGTAAATAAAGAAATTTTGTTTAAATCCTAGATGGTATAGTCAGGGGCGGATTTAGCTATAGGGTAAGGGGGCGGGTCGCCCCCCCACGCCCCTGTTGGGTTTAAAATGGCGCCCCCTCCCTGAAGACGCCCTTAATTAACACTAAAAACGTGTAACTAGAGCAGAAAAAATATTGCTAATAAGCACGAAACTTGTAATCAATCACTAAACTGCAGTACGACAATATTGGCTTGCTAAATATCGTATTTCAAAACTGCAATAGCTGGTTTAGTCAGTCAGGAGCGTTGCTAAGTGGAAAAGAATAGAGAATTATTGAAACGAATGTTAGGCGTGACATTGTTTTAACAAAACAGAGGACACAGAGAACAATCTTGCTTTATTGATGGTAGTTGTAGAAATACTGGAAATTTTTGTTAAATTTTAAGTTTATTAGTCAACTATGATTCCATTTTGGACAGTCATCTAAAGTTTTAAAAGAAAAATGAAATTTAAATAAGTTATGATGTGCAAATTGATTTAATTCAATCATTTGCATCTGAATTATCGGCAGTAATTGATAATAAAATTAAGTCTTCACGTGGGACGTGGTGGTCGAGAGGTAGCGCTCTCGACTGTCATACCGATGGTCACGGGTTCGAATCCACACGAAGGTGAGGATTTGTTCTCGCGGCCTGAGGAGTCCCCGAGTCACCCAGCTCCGAATGGGTACCTAACTAGACAATAGTTAGGCGGCTGGGGTAATGCGTGGAACCCCTATAGCCGTGGCCTGTGACCGCTGCATCACTTGCCAACAGATCATCTCTCATGGTCTGTGGACGCAATTATCTTCTGCATAGAAGGAGCGTCTGTATATCTAAGATAAGATAAGATTTCTTTTCTTTAATTATTGATTCAACCATTAATATACCTAAAATTGATCAGATGTCACTTTACGTTCAGTTTTAAAATTAAGAAATGTTGATGAAAGATTTAGAGGCTTGAATACTTTGGTAAACAGAAATGCTGCAAATCTGCATTTGCTTAGAAGATTCTCAGAGGAACTACACATTACAAAAAGCGAAACATTGATATCACAATCTGTGGAGGAAAGGCATAAGTTGGCGCATCTGTGATGTCTGGAATTAAGAGTGGACTTCAAAATTTCACCCAATGTTGTGCCCATGTTTTGAATTTGGTCACTATCAAAGCAATTTCTGTACACAGTAATGTACAGTTGTTTTTTTTTTTGTTTTTTTTTGGCACAGCTGAAAGGTTGTATGCATACTTTACGTCTTGTTTACCACGTCTTGACATTGTAATTGAAAAATACAAGCTATATGCGTTACTTTAATGCAATAAAAAGAAAGTAAATTTAATTTTTAATAAGTGACCTTACAATAATTTTATAACACCTGAAACAGTAATATAATTTACTACTTGCAATTTAAGCACAAAATTTGAGCCGCTATGTCATGTAGGTACATGTTAGCGCATCATTCTGCGAATGTCGAAATCCCACGCTAAAACTGTCGTGCGATATTAATACTACATATATTCGGACCAGCGGTGATGTGTTGTTGTTGTTTTGTTTTTGTTTTTTGGTGCAGTTTTCTTATAAATGAGACATCTGTGACGTATACCGCTTAATTTTGTAAACAAATAGTCACCTTTTTGGAGCGATTTTAATTTTTTTAACTGTTCTGCGTTAGTTATCACAACCATTATGTAATCAAACAAATGTTGCACGAATCCGTTAATATAACTCAAAATTGAAATTCTTTTTGTTTCACTATGGTTTTCCCCTTCAAAAGAAAAGGGGCGGTTTTCGGAAATGGCTGGGTTTATTTTTCAAATGCCCACAAATGCTGCCCCTTGAAATGAGTGCCGCCCGGGGCGGACCACCCCCTCCGCCCCCCTAGCTACGCCACTGGTTATAACAACCATTGTGTGCTCAAAGAAATTTTGTGCGAATACGTTAAAAGTATTTTTTCAAAAGGAAAAAGAGCGATTGTCGCAAATCGTTGTACTTTTTCAAAAGCTCATAAATGCCACCCCTGTAATGTGTTTCACCTGGGGCAGACCGCCCCACCGTCCACCTAGCTACGCCACTGTATAATAGTTAACATTTATTATTCATTCATGAATACTATAACTTACAAACAAGTAATAAAACTTGAATGGGTATTGAAACGCAATTAAAAAAAAAAAAGAAAAACAATTATGTGCTGCATTCGCTATACTATATTTTAACAATTCATAACTGTGTCGGACCAGGTCACCTGCTCTGTATAAACTAATTACATTCCATGTGGGTATTGTTTTCATGCTTGTAGACAGGTAAGGGTCGTAGTCCATTGTAATCAGTCGGAATTTCATTTTGTCGTTTTTTTCCCTCGTAACTGTAGTTTTTAACGTGACAGGGTCGTCAGACCTGTGCACACCCTTCGGGGGGGGGGGGAATGCCCCTTGTAGCTCCCAGGATAGCTGCCTTTGTTCGCGTTGTATCTTATCTTATATGTTACAGACGCTCCTTCTGTACAGAAGATTATTGCGTCCTACTTACTTCTATGGTTTGTGTTTAGTCCTGTATTCTTATTAGAGTTTTAAATGATGATAAAGTGTTTGCTTTCCTGGTTTCTTCAGGCAACCCATTCCACGCCCGAAAACAGGACGGAAAGAAAGAAAACGTGTATGTGTTTGTTCTTGCATATGGAATGAGAAAGGTGTTTTTATCTTTATGTCTATCTGAGGGTTGTATTAAGTTATCTTTGTGTTGCATTTCTAAATTAGAATTAATTGCCTTATGTATAATTACTAATTTACTGTTGGTTCTCCTATCCTCTAGTGTTTCAAGGTTTAATGATTTAACTAATGGTGCTACTAGCCTATGTGGATCCCCCCACTTCCTGCTGGTAGCAGGTTCTGATTTTGGTCCACCCCGGGTATTTTATTTCCCCGGCATCTTCGATCGGCATCCTTCCGTCTCGCGAGACCATGGTGCATCACCGTTGGGTTGGGTTGCATTTTCTCGAGTGGCTGTGCAGTCTTTACCACGGTTTATACACACGAGTTATGTGCTTCAAAATGTTTTGGCCTTTCTCCTAGCTCTTCTGTCTGCAGCCTCCTCCATTCTTCATACCTCGGCTACTATGACGCCCTCTTTGACACATTGTGCGCCACGTAGATATGTCTTCTGCCTTACACTCCCAGTCACTTGTATGTATTTTGGCTGCTTTCATGTCCCTTTGACAGACATCTTTAAATCGCAAGCGTGGGCGACCTGTTTTCCTCTTTCCTGAAATAAGTTCACCATATAGGAGGTCCTTCGGGATGCGGCCGGGGCTCATTCTTTTGACATGTCCTAGCCACCCCAGGCGTCTTTCACTAAGAATTGATAACATGCTTTGGGTATTGGAACGCGTTAGGACTTCACTATTAGGCACTTTGTCTTGCCATTTAATTCCAAGGATGCGACGCAGGCATCTCAAATGGAAGCTGTTAAGCTTGCGCTCTTGTGATGTATAAGTGGTCCATGTCTCGCTCCCATATAGTAGTGTACTGATGACGTGGTGGTCAAAGTGTTTGTGCGCTGCGGCACCAAAATTCTAAAATAAAATAAAAAAAATAAAAAATCGGTCACGGGTTCAAATCCTGGTGCTGGTACCCCTACGGTAGATGATGCTCGTTAAAACCTTGGCTGGTAGTTTATCTAGGAGAAGGAAACTCCGAATACAAATCCTCCGCTGCCATGCGGCTTTACCTGCCTTGCGGGAAAGGCTAAGGGAGTAAACCCTGAAAGAAAATCAGGTCTATACATAAGACGTATGTACGTACCGGCAGCTCCTGCGACGCCAATGGCAGCCAAGCTGCATCGACGCAAGTCGTTCCCTTGGTTACACCATTGACGAGGAGAGGGGGGATATGCTGTATGGGCAGCAGCTAATTCTCCATAATACCCGCCCAGGCTTGCATCACCTCTGGAGAGGACACTCCAGCGTCGCCGCAAGGTGTCGACAAAACACGGGAAGCAGCAGCTACAGGTACCTTCGACATATGGTGGGCTTTCTCCTTTTTGCCGCCTGGGGAGGCGCTCGAATGAAGATCAGTATCTCCTCACGAGAACATCATCACAAGGAATATAAATGTAAATTTCTGTAGGCCTCTGTTATTTTGCAGTGGCAAACACGTGGAGAAGATCCTCGGGGAGGGGGGTAATGACGGGGTGCATCCAACATTAGGAAATCTTCCGGGTTTAATAGAATCAAATTAGTTAAACCAGGTATAGAAATCTAATCCTCCTGGTTTTCATCCAGGATATTATAACTGTTTTAGCATATTTTTTTTACGGTCCATCTTTTCACCAAAAACGGGGTTTAAAAAAAAAAGATCGTGTTTTATATGTGTATTTATATAATTTGAAACTTGCTTATGAGTCCAAACGATGATCTAATAAATGTGTTTAAATTTTTTCATTGTTATATAGATATAGTATACCGTAGATCAATTTTGATTTAATATTTTTTCACGCTTAAGTTAGTTGCATAATATTTTTGGAACATTGAAATGTTTGTCTGAGAACTTAATTCCTGTAAAAAACGTAGGTCTGGCTAAAGTGTATTGGTGATTTACAATTTGGGCAATTGCCTATTATTCCACCGTTTTCTTTTTTTTTTTTTTAGCGCATTTTCGAGAAGTCGAATGCGCTATTGCACCCGTTTTGTCCGTCCGTCCGTCTATCATCACCCTAGATCTCAGCATCCATAAGTCCTAGACCCATGATGTATATATGTTTTTTTGTATGTCCTGACCTGCCATTTGTGCATCAACACTCAGTTACTCGATCCGTTAAAAAAACCATTAAAACTACCAAAAAACATTGCGAATCAAGAGATAACACTGGCGCAGGCAACGGCCGCCATTGCCGGAAGTCGAATAGCGTGCAAAAAGTATTAGTTTTTTTTGTTTTTTTTTGTTGACGTCATTAGAATATGTGTAAAAGTTTAGAGAGTTTTACGTCATCATTTGTGGTGACTTCAATCAAGATCTTAGCGGCTCAGGGGCAGAAATTGAAAACTTTTTCGAAACAAGCTTCAACATTCAACTACTTTCAACAAGATTGGCAACCACGATCTATAAAACAACAATTGACGGAGTATTTGGGCGATTAGTTGATTACAATTTAGAATGTTTCATTTATGAGTCCTATTTCAGTGACCACAAACCACTTGTAGTTAGATTAAAGAGAAAATAAAAAAAATTTAAATGTAAAGAAATGCCTTTTAAATATTTTTTTCCAGGTATATTCATTACACAAGAAAATTCATACATATATGTCTAAAATCTAAACACAATTACTGATAACTACATAATGCTGATATCTAACATAAGTACTGAAACATAATACGAAAATGCGCTAACACGTCCTGAGTCCAAAAAGGGACCAGGCTTAACATGATTTTTTTTTTTTACTTTTTATTTTATGGTCTCTTGCAAAAATAATCCTGAATTTGATCATTTCAAAACGTGCAAATTCTAGCGTTTGAATATTTTGAGTGTTTTTATAAGGTTTGACATCATTGAGGTATATCAATTACTCGCAACTAACATTTTTTAAAAAAAAGTGGTCTTTTACTTTGTAAAAAAAAAAAGCCCAAAGCCCATTGCATTGCTAAGTATACCGTTACAGTGTGCGTAGTCACCACCAAGTTAAAAAAAGATGATCCACAAAGAATTGAAACAATCTTTACATTTGTATATTTCTCTGTAGGAGCGTTTTAAAATGTCATCATCATTATAATAATAACTATGACCATGTCATGAAATATTAAGTAGTCTAGGTAGTACCTTTCATATTATCTTAATTCTTTTTTTTAACGAATCCTATTTAATTTCAAGATTTCATTGATCATAGAATAATATTAATATCATAATCATTATCATACTTCATAACTTCATACTCATGACAACAAATTCAAATACTAATACTAATACTACTAATTTTTAGTTAGTTAGTTATTTCCTCTCGGGCCGAAGACGGCACATAGGGCAGAGGTCATGGATTTCCATTTTTGACGATCCGTTGCTAATTGTATCAAGTCCTGGTTATTTCTTAGACCCATGGTTGAGCTTTCTCTTATGATTGTTCTACGCAGGGTTTCTTTTGGTCTTCCTTGTTTTCTTTTGCCTGTTGGTGTCCACATGAGGGCCTGACTTGGGAGTCTTCTCTTGTCCATTCGAAGAACATGGCCGATGTAATTCCATCGTCTTCTCCTTATAAAATTTGACACATATTCTTGGTTGGTTTCTTTTCTTATTGTTTCATTTGATTTGAGATCACTCCATTTTATATTTAAAATTTTTCGGAGGCATTTGTTTTCGAATGAAACTAATTTTTTTTCTATATATTTAGTTGATTTCCAGCTTTCGCATCCGTATGTTAGTACAGGGATTACACAGGAATTGAATAGCTTAAGTTTTGTATGCTGTCTTATTGTCATTGATCTCCAAATATTTGTGAGTTTGTTGAAAGCACTTGACGCCAACGCAATTCGAGTCATTATCTCTGATTAGTCTATACTACTAATAGACTAATAATAATAATAATTAATAAAATAAAATAGTAATAGACTAATACACTAATAAGTTTAATAAGACTAAGACTAATACAAATAATACAATTACAATTTCAATGATTATTGAAATTTGATATTGATATTATTGAATTGAATATTGGCATTGGCTTGGCTATTGAACCTATTACTATTAGTATTAGCAATTTTAATTTATTTTATTTATGATTATGTTTATAATTTATCTGACTGATTGGGCTTGTGAATTAATTGAATCTTTATGAACTTTATCACTATGCCATCAGACTATATTATTAATATTATGCTTAAATACGACTGAAGTCACTGTTTAAATTTTACATTCATTTTCATGTACCGTTCATGCCATGCCATAACTAATAGTGGCAATATTAGCCAGTAAACTAAAAGTGGGACGTGGTGGTCGAGAGGTAGCGCTCTCTACTGTCATACCGATGGTCACGAGTTCAAATCCACACGAAGGTGAGGATTTGTTCTCGGGGCCTGAGGAGTCCCAGAGTCACCCAGTTCCGAATTCCGAATGGGTACCTAACTAGACAATAGTTAGGCGGCTGGGGTAATGCATGGAACCCCCATAGCCGTGGCCTGTGACCGCTGCATCACTTGCCAACAGATCATCTCTCATGGTCTGTGGACGCAATTATCTTCTGCATAGAAGGAGCGTCCGTATATCTAAGATAAACTATTGGCACTACTTCTACAACTAGTCCTAGTCGTAAAAATATGCAGTGATCATGTGCTTGCAGTTACGAGAAGGAGTAAAGGTGTATTTTAATTATGCTAATTACTAATACTAATTAATAATAGAATTACCAGAAATATTAGAAATACAACACAAAGATAACTTAAATTAACTTATTTATACTTAATATAACCCCAGATAGACATAGATTATAACTATGATAGACATGACTGACATGACATAAGGATAAAACCACCTTGCCTTTCTTATTCCATACGCAAGAACAAACACATACAAATTTTCGTTTTTCCTGTCTGAACTTCAGGCATGGAATGGGTTGCTTGAAGAAACCAGGAAATCCAATGCTTTTTTTTTATCAATATCAACATTTACAACTTTACTAAGAATTCAGGAACTAGACTAGTGACTAGTCACAAACCAAAATAATTGTGAAGAGTAGGGCACAATAATCTGTAACAGATCGATAAGATAAATAAATATTAGTACTCATCATCAAATTTCAAGACTACTAGACACTACTAGTACTCGGTAAGCTGATTAATGATTATTGAACTTTAAAGCTAAAAAAATTGATTGGTGTTCATTTTACGACAAAAAGTTATTGTTTAAAAAATCGTAATTTAATATGAACCTCACTAGATGTCGTGATAGGCTGATGCCGCCGATGGTTGTCAATAATACGTTTGTTTGAACCGCGGATGTGGCCAATGTGGCATCTTCATATGGAGATGACTGTTTTTTTTTAAATTACAATTTTTTTTAAAACCACAATTTGTGTGTTTTTCTGAAAAGCGGAGATGTTGATTAAAATATTTTTTTAGATTTAGATTTAAGAATTAATACACACACTCCTCCCTGTAAATGAATATAAACCCAGATCTATTTATAACTTATGTTAGGCTCCTATAACCATAGTATTTCTATCTTGTGTTGGGGCTAGTCATAGTGGAATAGCGGAAGTTTACTGGCTACAACTAGTCATAAAAATATACAATGTGCTTATGATGCTAGTGCCGTAAAAAAAACCCATCTATATATTATACATATAAAAATGAAAATATGCATGTCTTTTTTAGCTAACTAAACCATTATCTGATTGTCACAAAACTGGCGACTTTTTTTTTCAAAATTGAATACTCATGGGTTGCCTGGGGCCATAACGTAATTTTTTTCTTATGTGAGCTATACAAAAATTAGTTTTGTGTTAGCTATTGGGTAAATTGATGGATCTCAATCAAAATTTTTATATAACAACCTGGTAGCATTTATTGAAATTCTAGAGGTCACTGATTTCCTAATATCCATTCTTTTGGAGTTTGGGGCCCAAATTGTCTTATTTCATAAACATTTTATAATTTATTACCAATGCAATTATTAAAGACCTTGAGAAATATAGATAGATATATCCATTTTGAAATTCATTGAAATGCACACATGTTTTGAAGTGTATATCTTGCACTAAATGGGCCGTGAAGCCCTTAATGACGTTTTTTGCTTATATGAGCCCTAGGCCCCAAAGAAATGAACATAAGAAGAACAGTATTCTTTAGTATTTAAATATGGGCTGCCATGTTTTTGTATCCACTCATTTACTCAGTAGTTAACGCATAAACTAATTTTTATAAAGCTCATATAAGCAAAAAACGACATTAAGGGCAAACCCATTTCATGTAACTAAGAGATGTTTTAATACAAAACGCTGTTAACTCAGTCAAGACAATCTGCTAAGTAAAAAAATAAAAATCATGACATTTTTATATTAAAGATACTTAGAAATATTTCATCTGTACGTAATTTTCAAAAAGATTGATGCTGTATTCACGTTTTTGAATTAATATGATATCATTTTTTTTTAAATTTGAATTTCAGTGTAAACTAATGAAGATCTACACACAAATATTCAAGTGGAAAACTGGCTTTATTGAAATCAATCAGATTGGTCATTAAAACAACATATACATCCAATCTTTTGGCTAGAAATTCAGAAATCATACTCCAGGTTAACCATAAGTTACCATATAATTTAACACATTCACATATATTTAAATGCTTTGAAGAAGCCTCTAGTATTAGCTGTCAAGAAAATCATCAGAAACATTTAACACATTACCAAAATAACATACCCAGCAGAACAACACCTGTGAGATATGTAACATTTCTTTACCGACGATTTTCAGGAGATTTATCCAAACATTTAAAGATTATTGACCATAATTGCGTGGATTTAAGCATTATTCGGCAATATTCATCAAACACTGCAGGTGATTTCATGGCTGATAACAAGTACGTTGTTGGCTACGCTAAGCTGGGGACATCCAGCTGTAAAAAGTGCAAGCAGAAGATTGACAAAGGAGGACTTCGCATTGGAAAAGTTACCCCCAACCCTTTCTCAGATGATGGAGGGGACATGAAGCAGTGGTTTCACCCATCTTGCATCTTTGAAACTTTTGTAAGAGCCAGAGCAACAACTAAGAAAATAGAAGATCCAGAGGATGTTGAAGGTTATGGGGACTTAAAGCAAGAAGACAAAGAGTTAATTAAAAAACTGATATCAGGTAAAATATTTCCAACATTTGAGAGATTAAGTTATAATATAATTATAAGTTGGAAAATACATCCACATAAAATTGTTATTAAAAAAATACTTATACTTTTTATTATTACTCTAAAATCCAAGAAATTTTGATATATTTTTAAATATATGAGGGGTTTTTTTTAGAGAAAGAATCTAAGTTGTTATTAAATTAATTGGAAATAAATAATAACGTTTTATTACATTGTGAACAGAAAATGAATCAAAGATTGGGAATAAACCTACGCCAAAGGCTAAAAAACTGACTAAAACAAAAGAAGCTGAAGAAGCTCCTACCCCATCAGTCACTAATTCATCTAAGAAGAAAACTCAAGATGGTAAGTAAAAAAAACCCCATCTCCCTGACATTGTAGAGAACCTTTGTCTCTGCTTCTGTTACTCATATTACAAATCAGGTGACACAAATTAGATAGCTGTAGTTTCCTTTTTTTATTTCCAGGTTACAATCACTTCTTCCTAACACCTGGCACATAGGTCTCATTGTAACTGTTTGCCCCAAATCGTTAGATAGCTTCTGACTTCTGATCCTAAAACTGTCTAGCACAAAGCTTCTGTGGTCCAGGTCAGTTCTTACTGACCATATTCTAAGGCTGCTACTCCCAGGCTATATTCAAGTTAGCTTTTTATAATTATAAGTTCCTGGACTAATCATCCCTTGTTTACACATTCCTTTCAATGCTATCCAGCTGTGCCAGTAACTGTCTCACTAACCTTGTTCTTTTCTATCCAACTGTGTCAGTAACTGTCTTACTAACCTTGTTCTTATCCATCCAGCTGTGCCAGTAACTGTCTCACTAACCTTGTTCTTATCTATCCAGCTGTGCCAGTAACTGTCTCACTAACCTTGTTCTTTTCTATCCAGCTGTGCCTGTAACTGTCTCACTAACCTTGTTCTTATCTATCCAGCTGTGCCAGTAACTGTCTCACTAACCTTGTTCTTATCTATCCAGCTGTGTCAGTAACTGTCTCACTAACCTAGTTCTTTAATTTACATCACTTCTTGCTTCCCTTTATGTAGGTCGATAATATTTATTTTCAACTGGTCATCCTTGATTTTCTCTATCATTCATGACACGTACAACCTGATACTTTATGACCAGTGGTCAATGTTTGTGTCTGGATTTTATTTCATGCAGTCAAAGTTGCAATTACCAGGTCCTTGGGCAATCATATAAATTTTTATGGGTCAACCCTTCCATCCCTTATGTTTGACCACTAGGATTTCCACATTATACAACAATTTAAGGCGTTGTTATTTTAACAGTTACAAAAGTAGTAAGTTGTAAACAAAGGAAAGATTTTTTAAAAATCACTAAAAATATAATGAAACATATTTGTATTAATATACCTTGGTGTGACCCTCATCTCAATATATAAAAAGTTATATTATTACTTTCATGATATTTCCTTAAATTCTGAAAATATACCCAGGTTATAGTTGTTTTTCATTTTGTTCATCCACAAAATTTACACCATTTAAAACCTAAAATATCCATCTCTTTTTTCAGATGGTGCCTCTTCTTCAAATAAAATAGAAAAGGATGATTCCTTAGCAGAAAAAGATAATTCTTTTCGTCAGTTTCGTCGTTTATGTGCTGACATATCTGATGAGAACAGTTACCTTAGTAAAACACAGCTTGTCCACAAGTACATTACTAAAGGCAGCAATGGAGGTACATTTTTTTAAATCATTTAAAATTTATATTAAGTAAAGTGAAAGGGAAAAAAATGTTTGAAATAGTTAATGTTTTCATGAGTTGTGATAGTTTTAGATTTTGTAAAATAATGCTTTCTTTTGTAATTTTTTAGTTCATGATAATACTCTTTGGTTTTATAAAATAATACTGTCTTGCATAATTTTTTAGTGCACTATGTTATTAATTGTCTTAGGTACAACAAAATTTATAAAGACATAGAGTAAAAAAAATGTTTCTTATCGTCTACACTCATTATTTAAGTTTCTGTGTTATATTTTTTATATTTATTTAACCTAATTGAGAAATGATCAGAAAAAGAAAGATATAATTTAACTAAACATACAGGATTAAGTAAAATGATACTTGAACAACAATTTTACTTAGATTAGTTATATGAAAATTGTCTCTTATTGAAAGTTTTTCTAAATACTTAAATTTCCTGTAAAAGAAATTTAGTCATATAAAGCTTTATATTGATCTCAGCTCAAGATTGTTTATATATTCCAAATATATATTTATAAGATTGTTAATATTTCAAATATATGAATACAATTGTATATATTTCTTATATAAGTATGCCATTGCTTTTATTTCAAATATATATATTTTCAAAATAAACCCCATTTTTGAAAGTTAGCTTTCCTGATTTGGAGATAAAACAAATAAATTATAAAGAAGCATAATTTTTGTAACTAGTATTATTTTATTTCTGTTATCCCACTAGAGAACTTTCATGGCGATTTATACTTGCTGATTAAACTCCTCCTACCTGGTGTGGTCAAGACAGTTTACAACCTGAACAACAAACAACTTGTCAAGCTCTTCAGTCAGGTTTGATGTACCACCATGCCTTTCATTACTAGGACTAATGATTTATTATTTTATAAATTCTGATCTAGAATATTTCATCCTAAAGACTTGAATGTTAATTTTAAAAGATTTTTTTTTTATAAACACCAAGGGAGTTCATTTTAGAAAAATAATTCAGCAAAAACATAATTTTAAATGGATGCAAATTTTTATTATCTTTGCATTTATTATTTTTTTCAAATTTACTGTAGTCATTAAAAACTTATTTTGAAAGATGAATATTGACTTAATTTTTTTAGTAATATAAAATAATAAAATAATAAATCTAAAACTATTTCGGTTTAAAGAGATAATGATAAGAAATTAAACTTTAAAAATAATCAACACTTTGTTTATACTGTTATACTTACAAAGAGTTTATTTTCTATACTTTTTTAAAGATATTTGGAACAAGTTTACAAAGGATGACTGAGGATTTGGACCAGGTATGTCTTGATGGTTATACATTTCAAACATAAATTCTTATTTGTTATAAAAGTTTTTGAAGTTGTCAAGAGTGCATATGAGTTCTTACACGAGTGCTTATCCTTCAAGTATTTTTAATATGACAACTAACATGAACTCACTGATAACAACTCTTCTTGTAATGTTTTAATGTTTTTGCTTCTGTAGCAGTACATTTAATCTTTAATCTTTTAATAATATTTAGAATCTATGGTCCTGAAATGTATCAAGCACGGTTATCTTATGAACAAATGCTTTGTATATTTGTAGGGTTCGTAAATTTCTGTACGGCACTTTCTCGTCATAATTTTATTTTAAAGATAACTTCAGTGTGTTTTGTCAACGCTAGATTTGTTATTTAGTGTGTTTCATTTACTCTGATATTCTAGGGTGATGTGGCTGAAACAATCAGGATTTTTTTTGAAGAAAGCAAGATTATAACTCCGCAAAAGAAGAGCACATTGAGCTTGCAAGAGGTAAGAACACTAACTAATCAGGAATGTTCTTCTTGAAATTAAGTTCACTGAAATAGACTTGCTGTTATAAATTTAAAAAAAAAAAAAAAAAAACTTTTTGAAAATGTTTTGACCTGTTTCTGTAGTTAAAAATCCATAAATTTTGTCCAGGTTGATACGCTCCTCGATGAGTTATCAAAAGTTACAAAAGAAGATGACCAACAGAGAGTTTTAACCAAAGTGGCTAAAAGGTGGGTTAGAGAGTATGGAATACGATAGTAATTAAATGTGCTGTATCCAAATCAGATATTTTATTTTGAATTTTGCCACATTGAAACATTTCATTTTGAAACCTTAAGAATTTTTAGCGCATTTTCGAGAAGTCGAATGCGCTATTGCACCCGTTTTGTCCGTCCGTCCGTCATCACCCTTGATCTCAGCATCCATAAGTCCTAGACCCATGAGGTATATATGTTTTTTGTATGTCCTGACCTGCCATTTGTGCATCAACACTCAGTTACTCGATCCGTTAAAAAACCCCGTTAAAACTACCAAAAAATATTTCAAATCGAGAGGTAACACTAGCGCAGGGAACGGCCGCCACTGCCGGAAGTCGAATGCACAATTCTTCAAGCATTGAAGAGTGGTGCGAAAGGGTGCAAAAGAATTAGTTGGTTTTTTTTAGTTGATGTCATTAGAATATGTGTAAAAGTTTAGAGAGTTTTACGTCATCATTTGTGGTGACTTGTAGTTAGATTAAAGAGAAAATAAATTTTTTTAAAATGTAAAGAAATGACTTTTAAAT
>MUZC01000210.1:690867-703826 GCA_002072015.1 Radix auricularia
AAAGGGCTATATGGGCTAATGACAATGAGTACAACAAGAAGGGCTATATGGGCTAATGAGCTTCAATGACTTATGATGATATTGACATTGTCATAAAATACTCTGGCATGAGAAAAATCATAGAATGTCAATTTTAGTTCCAGAAAGACAGCCTTTCAATTTTTATTTCCTACTCAACAATTATTTTCTTAGTATTTCTTTCCTATAAAAATTATTTTCTCTTAAAATAATTCACTATTTTATAGGCGGATAAGTGACAAGCTAAGCATGTGCCCTTGACAGCAGAAACTTAGATGGGGCAACCAGGGAACATACAGGGCAAACCAGGGAACATACTGGGGGCAACCAGGGAACATACTGGGGGCAACCAGGGAACATACTGGGGGCAACCAAGGAACATACAGGGCAACCTGTGACCCTGATGGGCATTGGCGACAATACTTTGGAAACCTGTGAAAGTTCTTTCTCTCTTTTTGTGTGTGTGCTTGTTTTCCCATCTGATACTTGTGGTCGTTTTAATGTTATGTCCTTTATTTACAGGTCCCTAAATGGCTTCACCTCAACAAGTCTCTGACCCCAGATTTTGTTGTCAGTGATCCCAAGAAAGCCCCAGTGTGGGAGATTATTGGTGCAGAGTTCAGCCAGGCCGAGGTCCACACAGCAGACGGCATCTCTATTCGCTTCCCAAGGGTGCAGAAGTTCCGGGAGGATAAGACTTGGATGGAGGGAACTGACTTGCCGAGGCTGAAGGTAAAAGTTTTCATTCATCACAAACTCTAGATACAGTGCTGTCGTGAGGTGTGAATTTTAACATAATTATCAAATGGGAAATAATAAATATGTCGGGGATTTAAAGGCAGAGCAACATTTGGTAACACTGAGCTAATTGGTGCTTGAATTATACAGCAACATTTGGTAACACTGAGCTAATTGGTGCTTGAATTATACAGCAACATTTGGTAACACAGCTATTACTCATAAACTGACTGTAAAAACAAGAAGCACTTCTTTGAAATGTGGTCTTATCATATATATAACTTTTTGTTTTAATAGAATATGTCAAAGATTTTCATTTTTAAAAAATCTAAATTTCAAACCTTTCTTGATAGACCTCACCGAGTTGTTTACAAACAGCACGATTTCATCTCCTGAGAACTAACAACCTCCTGGAGAACTATGATGTGCTGACATGATCTCTTGCTCTTTCAAACTTGATTAGATACCCAAACATTTGACCTTTTCTACAGGTGTTAGTACAGATTGGGCAGTGCCACCCCCCTCCCTCATTCCCTCTTTTCCCAAGTCACCATGACCCTGCATTGTATTTCAAAGAATCTTTAAAAATTCTGTTTTCTAATCATTGATCAGAAACTCTTTGAGCAATCCAAAGAAAAGACAGACTTAAATCTGATGAAAGCCTTGGGTAAGGATGATGACAACAGCGGTGATGATGGTGATGGTACTGACAATGATGGTGATGACAACAATTGTGATGATGATGGCAGAAACGATGAGGACAACAGAAAGGGGAGCAGTTTGAAAAATGACAACGGGATCAGTGATAAAAAGTCAGTGTTAACAAAGCAGAGCTCTTCTGTGAAGAGGGCAAAAAAACATCCGCATTCTGGCAGTGACTCTTCCGACTCTCCAGGGAAAAAGGTAAATTTGTTAACTGTGGTTGTTGTCAACTCTTGTCTAGTCTATGGAAAAATGACATGGCTTTACCCCAAGTCTTCAACTTTGTTGTGGTCAGTCAAAAAGAGCTTAGGGGCAGGGAGGGTTTGTGGGGCTAAGGTGGTGGGACACTGGTGTAAGCTCTTTAAATAAAATGACCTGTTTCAAACAGCGCAATGTTGTAGACACTGGAGTTAAAATAATCTCAACCTGAGCAATGGTAAACTATAGCAAAAAAATGTAGGGCCTTTTGTAGCGAGATTAAAATTTTAAAAATCTCTCTCTCATATTGGCGTAATTGTAAACTAGACTGAAAGTTATACTAGTCTTTTGATATTTTGCCGCAACTTGGTTGAAAAAAATGTAACGGCAAAATCTGTAACTTTTGTATGAGAGAAATTTGAAATCAATTTTAATTATGAAGTATTACCAGCTTGATTTTATTGTGGGCATGTTTTTCTCTTTCTAGGTCAAACTTCACTGCAAATATGGGGCAAAATGTTTACAAAAGAATCCCCAACATCTGCAAGATTTTGACCACTCAGAGCCATGCACAGCGGTCACCTCAAGGAAAGAGAGCACATCTGTGGGGTCAGAAGACTTAAAGGAACAGGAATCGTCATCTGACAAACACTCTGAACTTTCCTCACAAACAGTAAGTGCTTAAATACTTTCTACTTTCTGACCTACTAAATTTTTAGAATATAGAAAATCAGTTTTGTTTAAACCAGTTGTTCCCAATCTTTTTTTTGGGTGGCGACACCTTTTTATAAAAGCCATGTGACCTGCGACCCCCATGAAATTTAACTCTTAAAGTCGCAAAGCGTCGTAATGCGTCTCTTCCCGCTATCCCTAAAGCGTCGTAATGCGTCCCTAGATACAAATCTCGTTAGAAATGAGATCTCGGAAAGTAAAAACTCTTCAATGCTTGAAAACGATGTATTCGACTTCCAGCAATGGCGGCCGTTGCCGGCACTAGTGTTATCGCTCGATTCGCGATGTTTCTTGGTAGTTTTAACGTTTTTTTTTTCTAAGATACGTTTTCGTTATACTTTATTACTAAAATAATAGTACTAAACTACAGGTAAATATTGTTTCAAACTCAGTACGGTCTTTTGGATGCGTAAAATAACCATTCTTAGCCTTAAAAATGAAGTCAGTAGGACAATAATATTATAAATGGATTTTACCCAAATTTTTTAATTTCATGACCGGTTGATCGTAATACGGGAAATCCTTACGGGACTGAGGCGGAAGTTTATTGAAAACCTTCTGGGGCTTTAAGAGTTAAATAAGTCATTTAATTATATTATTTTTTTACAAAATAGAGCAAATTAACATTATAATGAATATTTCTTGAGTCAACAAATGGCGGCCGCCAGGAAACCAATCACGACCCCTTTGCTTGGTGGCTGCGACCCACGATTTGGGAACCGCTGGTTTAAACCTATCATACATTTTTTTTTAAATTAAAGAGCCATTCCCTCCGTTTCAACATCGACATGAAAATGAAGTTCATCCTTAGGGCAAACATTTTTTCTCATCCAAAATTCATTCATGCGGCACAACTAACTTGTGTGGCACAACTAGCTTGTGTGCTCCTATTTGTTACTGTTACAGTCTCAGCTCTCATTGTTTAAAGGTTGGGTCCTTTAATCTTGTATCTTCATATAAAGACAATTATGACACACATGAAAAGGGTTGATTTGAAAAAATAGATGTTCATCCTTTTTTTTTTTTTTTTTTTTTTTTTTTTTTATATTTAAAGACATAATTGTTCAGGTGACAATCAGTAAATGAGTTCAACTAAACCTGCTTTGAGTAAATCACACATAAAATTCTCAATTTTTCTCTAAGTGAGAATGAAGCTCATATGATGCGATGTTTTTTAAATGGAAATATAAATGTGATTTTAATAAATATATGGTGGAAAACTGGCGAGATAATAAAATATAAATAAAGTTCAGGTATTTAAAAAAATTTGCTTTGGAGTGACTTTGAGAACCGACTGAGTAGAGGAATACAGCAGCCAAACTTGGTACACAACACACAAATAAGGTGTTGACAGGTTTACAAGAGTTTTTTCTTTTTATAGATCATGAAATTTGAAATTAATATTTAATGTCTATCTTCTTATGCTTTGAGTTTTTAATCACAGAGTTTCTGCCCTCCTGGACTTTACCCATTTCAGTACTGTGCAGGAAACTGTGTAGGAAACTGTGTAGGAAACTGTGTAGGAAACTGTGTAGGAAACTGTGCAGGAAACTGTGTAGGAAACTGTGCATGAAACTGTGCAGGAAACTGTGCAGGAAACTGTGCAGGAAACTGTGCAGGAAACTGTGCAGGAAACTGTGTAGGAAACTGTGTAGGAAACTGTGTAGGAAACTGTGCAGGAAACTGTGTAGGAAACTGTGTAGGAAACTGTGCAGGAAACTGTGTAGGAAACTGTGCAGGAAACTGTGCAGGAAACTGTGTAGGAAACTGTGTAGGAAACTGTGTAGGAAACTGTGTCAAGGTTTATGGTAGCCCTACAAAAATCAGAAATCAAGTTTCCTTTTATTTTTAATTGGCATTTTTTAATCTTTGGGTGTTTTGGGGGTGGGGGAGGCCTGCAGGACATATTTTGAGAATCAAGATAGAGGTATTGCCTTACAAAACAGCAAGAACCCCTGACTTATGTATGTTGATGAGTATCAATGTATGATGTTGATATTATTTGATTGATGTTATTGCCTGATGGTCCAAATTATTTTATTGATGTTATTGACTGATGGTCCAAATTATTTTATGGATGTTATTGACTGATCGTCCAAATTATTTGATTGATGTTATTGCCTGATGGTCCAAATTATTTTATTGATGTTATTGACTGATGGTCCAAATTATTTTATGGATGTTATTGACTGATGGTCCAAATTATTTTATTGATGTTATTGAGTGATGGTCCAAATTATTTTATTGATGTTATTGACTGATGGTCCAAATTATTTTATTGATGTTATTGACTGATGGTCCAAATTATTTTATTGATGTTATTGACTGATGGTCCAAATTATTTTATATGTATTACTACTGATCAATCCTCAGGGCCTCCCCAACATATTCCAAGGCTGCAAGTTTTTACTCCCAACGTCGGTGCCCAAATACAAGGACTTGAAACGCTACATCCTGGCATTTGATGGCGACCTGCTTCATGAGTTTGATGCTACTTCAGCAACACACATTGTCAACTCAGCTTCAGATAGTGTAAGTCATGAGCTCTTCTTTACTTGACTGAGAGCTAAACATTTTCTTCTTTACTTGGATCTTGACCAATGGATGGCCTTTAAGTTAGAGAGAAAAAAACGTATTTCTTAGGATTGACAAAGTAAAAGAGTATATTTTTGTTACTCAATATGGTCTCAATCATATGGAAGTTTTGAGAAGTGATTGATCTCAGCCAACTAATGTCAAAACATTGGAAGTTAATTGGGCTAATAATATACCTCTAGGATAAACTTTGCCTGGTTGATTTTGTTTCTTTGTAACATTGAAGACCTCATAAGCCATCAACAGAAAGACCAGAAAAATACCACTAGATAAATACCACTAAATAATAAAAAGCACAAAATAAAACCATCTTATCATCGTATGTACGTACCACCACCACTAAAACCATCTGATCATCATATGTACGTACAAGCACCACTAAAACTATCTGATCATCATATGTACGTACCACCACCACTAAAACCATCTGATCATAATATGTACGTACAAGCACCAGTAAAACTATCTGATCATCATATGTACGTACAAGCACCACTAAAACTATCTGATCATCATATGTACGTACAAGCACCACTAAAACTATCTGATCATCATATGTACGTACCACCACCACTAAAACTATCTGATCATCATATGTACGTACAAGCACCACTAAAACTATCTGATCATCATATGTACGTACAAGCACCACTAAAACCATCTGATCATCATATGTACGTACAAGCACCACTAAAACTATCTGATCATCATATGTACGTACAAGCACCACTAAAACTATCTGATCATCATATGTACGTACAAGCACCAGTAAAACTATCTGATCATCCTATGTACGTACAAGCACCACTAAAACCATCTGATCATCATATGTACGTACAAGCACCAGTAAAACTATCTGATCATCATATGTACGTACAACCACCAGTAAAACATTGTTCTAAAATAAAACAGCGTATAGACTGTGTTCTCCCTAAGGTCCATTGGTCCATGTACAAAAGGTGTTTTATTACTCCCCTTGTTGATATTGTTCACTAGAGGTGTTTTATTACTCCCCTTGTTGATATTGTTCACTAGAGGTGTTTTTATTACTCCCCTTGTTGATATTGTTCACTAGAGGTGTTTTATTACTCCCCTTGTTGATATTGTTCACTAGAGGTGTTTTACTTTGTTCACCTGAAACTATTATTTGTTATGGGCTCGAATCTATGCGAAGGGAAGGATTTGTTCCCGGGCCTATGGTGTCCCTTAGTCACCATGCTCCGAATGGGTACCTAACTCTAGTTAGGCTGCTTGGTAATGCTTGGAACCCTCATAGCCGTGGCCTGTGAACGCTGCATCACTTGCCAACAGATCATCCGTCATGGTCTGTGGGCGCTATTATCTTCTGTATAGAATGAGTGTCTGTATAGACAAGATAAGATAAGATAAGATGATGCTATGACTATCACTAATTGGTCCTGACTGTCCACAGGTCAAGAGTCCAGGCAGTAAAGCTGCAGTAGTGTCACCCGATTGGTTGTGGACATGTATCAAGAGAAAACAACTTGTGCCTACAGAACCTTACAAGATATAATTACTGTCCTTTTATCTTCTAACTTATCACCTACCTCTCCCTTTTTGTTTTACCATTAAAGTGTGTTAAGTTTTTATTGACAATGGCACTAAAATTTGAAGAGTATTAATTAAACTTAAAAATATAATTTTTTTTAAAAACTTAGTCAAAAGTTTGATTTTAGTTTGAATGACTGACACTTAATTTTAAAATTCAATAATTTGTTTCGTATAAAAATTTGAATTTTGATATTTTACAAAAAAATAAATTTTCAAAGCCATAGCTGACACTTTCAGCTTAGATTGAGATTAATGACAAAATTTATAAAAACCTGAGTAGTCATATAATGTTTTGTTTTCATTCGTTCATTCTTAGTTAGCACAGAGACCATTTATTTACAAGTGCAAAGTTATATATCAAGTTCATTCCTCGATTTATAGTAAGTTGGGCATTTTATTTACAAGTGCGAATTCATAACAAATAATAATTTTATTTACAGGAGTTGTTACCAACGTCTTGTTTCCTCGGTTGAGTTAAAAAGTAGACTGAAGTTAACCTTTCACCAGGTGCTAATAAGATTTTTATGTTTGTTGTACAAAGCAAAGGCAATGATTTTTTCATTTTTAACATCCGATACATTGGTGCCTCTCAAAGAGATGGCTCATGACAAATTGGTTGATGTTTATTAAAGGTAGCTATGGAACCGGTTTTATCAAATCTATGAATCTATGATCCTCTGCAAACAAATATGTTAAGGCTCACCAACAACACTACTGATGTATATGTTAAGGCTCACCAACAAGACTAGACAACAAAATAACAATAAAACAAGCTTATGTTGTATTAGAAGCACTGCCTCAGATCTCAGAAGACATTTCATGTATTATGTTGACTGAGTGTTTCTGACTTGTACAGTTATAATTATAGACTCTAGTAGACTTTACGGTGCACGATTGTTTTTTTTTTTTTTACTTGCGGTCACTGTTGTTATTTTAAGGCATTAATTTCTCAGAGAATTCTTTGATGACTTTTTAAAAAATATTATTCAGGTTATTCTAGTCTTAAATTTACATTTAAATTTTGAAATCCATTTGAATTATTTGAACTTTGAAAGATTTAAGACAACAAATATTTATCTGTTGCGTCAAGAAAGCTTTGTTTAAAATTGTACCTGAGTTTGAGCAATTTAATTTACTGGCCATCATTTAATATTGTCTCATAGCTTATCTTTACCAATGATGAACATAAGAGATGACAGTACTGTACTTAACACTTTTCTCTTTAAAAAAATTTAGAAATTCAAGAGTTAGCGTCTCATACTCAAAATTTCCTTTAAAACTTAAAAGTGTAATATTTTTTTAAACTTGCTAGTCACTGAAGGTGTGTGTTTTATATTTCATAAAATATGGTACATATGAGATTAACTCCAGTGAAAGCAGTGTAATTATTGGTTAGGGTTGTGTGTTCCTGTTAACTCTGGCCTGTCAGTTCTTCAACTAATTTATTCAAATATATCAGAGTTAATTCAATGTTTGTCTTTAGCTTCTGTCACCTCGTCCCCCTACCTTTACCCTACCCCACCTTTAGCTTCTGTCACCTCGTCCCCCTACCTTTACCCCACCCCACCTTTTAAATACAAATCTCCAATTTTAATAATATTTGTTGTATTGATTAACATTATATCCATATGTTTGTTAAGTTATGAAGTCAGGATATCTTAACAGTCAATCATTTGAAAGTTTCTTAGTCTTCAAATTATTTGTAGGTAAACAATGTTTAAAAGTTGAGTCGAGTGAATAGGTCAAGATGTGCCTTACTTACTTACTACACACTTGTATTGATCCACTTATTGGGATTTCTTTAAATAATTATTTCTATGTTGTACTTGAGATAACACCATCAAATAAATTGATAAAATGGCTACGTTAAGCTCAATAAGTAGGGCACTGGAAACAAACTCTCACTCGTTTCTGATTGGTCGCTGATTATATCCATATTGAAGTCATTGTAAGTGATCAGTCAGTAACAAAAGCAAGATACACACATGATTCATTATGTTCTCTATCACGACTTGTTTCAGCATCTTACGATGTATATTCTGTTTGGTTTGGTGGTGAATACAAATATTGAGCTGAAACTTATTTGAGTTTAATAATTGATTGTATTGTTTGTGTTTGAGTCTTGTAATGATGTTCATCCGACTTGATTGTATTGCTTGTGTTTGAGTCATGTAATGATGTTCATCCGACTTGATTGTATTGTTTGTGTTTGAGTCATGTAATGATGTTCATCCGACTTGATTGTATTGGTTGTGTTTGAGTCATGTAATGATGTTCATCCGACTTGATTGTATTGTTTGTGTTTGAGTCATGTAATGATGTTCATCCGACTTGATTGTATTGTTTGAGTTTGAGTCATGTAATGATGTTCATCCGAATGGATTGTATTGCTTGTGTTTGAGTCATGTAATGATGTTCATCCGAATGGATTGTATTGCTTGTGTTTGAGTCGTGTAATGATGTTCATCCGACTTGATTGTATTGCTTGTGTTTGAGTCATGTAATGATGTTCATCCGACTTGATTGTATTGTTTGTGTTTGAGTCATGTAATGATGCTTGTGTTTGAGTCATGTAATGATGTTCATCCGACTTGATTGTATTGCTTGTGTTTGAGTCATGTAATGATGTTCATCCGAATGGATTGTATTGCTTGTGTTTGAGTCATGTAATGATGTTCATCTGACTTGATTGTATTGTTTGTGTTTGAGTCATGTAATGATATTCATCTGACTTGATTGTATTGTTTGTGTTTGAGTCATGTAATGATGTTCATCCGACTTGATTGTATTGTTTGTGTTTGAGTCATGTAATGATGTTCATCTGACTTGATTGTATTGTTTGTGTTTGAGTCATGTAATGATGTTCATCCGAATGGATTGTATTGCTTGTGTTTGAGTCGTGTAATGATGTTCATCTGACTTGATTGTATTGCTTGTGTTTGAGTCATGTAATGATGTTCATCCGAATGGATTGTATTGCTTGTGTTTGAGTCATGTAATGATGTTCATCTGACTTGATTGTATTGTTTGTGTTTGAGTCATGTAATGATGTTCATCTGACTTGATTGTATTGTTTGAGTTTGAGTCATGTAATGATGTTCATCCGACTTGATTGTATTGCTTGTGTTTGAGTCTTGTAATGATGTTCATCCGACTTTCAAAGTGTTCATTTTTGTTATCCCTGTTGATATGAACAAAACAGCATTAAACTTAAACGAACTTTTGGCACTGAAGTGTAAAAGCACACACTTCTGTGAAAAAAATCACATTCTTTGATAAAATAACTTGATTCGACGTTTAAATTTGGCATTAGCTTTACTTTAATAGCATTGATGCACGCTATAGCTGTATTTAATATAAATTGATCGTAACTTATACATTACAGATGCTCCTTCAGTACAGAAGATTATTGCATACTACGTTTATCTATGGTTTGTGTTTAGTATTGTATTCTTATTAGAGTTTTAAATGATGATAAAGTGTTGGCTTTCCTGGTTTCCTCAGGCAACCCCTCCACGCCTGAATACCGGACGGGAAGAAAGAAAACTTGTACTTGTATGTGTTTGTTCTTGAATACGGAATAAGAAAGGTGTATTCTCTCTTAAGTCTATCTGAGGGTTGTATTAAGTTATCTTTGTGTTGTATTTCTAAATTAGAATTTATTGCTTTATATATTATTACTAATTTACTCTAGTGTTTCAAGGTTTAATGATGTAACTAAATTTAGATCAGGCCAAATGTTTGCCTGCCAAGTTTTCCCTATGAATGGAGAACAATGTGGCGCTGAGGTAAGCCTACTGAAAATGTTAAGGCCCTTATTTCAAACCAAAAAGTTACACTCTGTAAGACTATTTGGCTTTTCCTTAATTTCATCTTCAGTCATTAACTTTGCCGTTATTTATCATTTTAATTATTTTTAATTATTATTTTAATCAATAAAATAGCGATTAAAATTAAAGAAAATATTTTAAAACAATTTTTTCAATTTATTAATTATTAATATTAGTTCCTTCTACGTACAAACTTCTCTATTTTAGAAAAATATGTATATTTAAAGTGTAAACTTTAAAATAAGGAATTTTTATAAGGAAAATGGTATTTAATTAAAAAATTATTTTTTTTTAACTTAATTAACATTAACAAAATTAAATATCATTGACATTAAATTTAACTATTTATATTAAAACATATCTCACAAAAATATTATATTTAAAAAAATTAAATTCTTAAGTCATGGGCATTTATGAAATTTTCAGTGTAATGACGTCAGACAATTTATTTTCAGCTTTACTTTAATAAAAATTATCGATAAAATAATCGGTAATTTTTCAAAAGTTAACGATTAAATATAAATTAATCGATAGCAACCCTACTTATTACACAAAATCCACACATTTATTTGAATTTTTGGTTTTAAACATAAATAGTGTATGGCTCTCAAAGAATTACTTTTCAAAATATGTGGTGTTTATTATGGCTTTTTCAGACAAAAAGTTTCCCGACCCCTATTCTGGGTGAGTCCCACTGAAAGTGGTGTTCCACAGAAATTATCAAGAAAGGATAGAAAATATAATTATAATTTTCCATTAACAACCCTTTAAAATGATCAATAAGCGCTTACAAATAAAAAAAAAGCAGGATAAAATAACTTTTTTCAATTTCGATATTTATTAATTAATGTTTTGTTGTTTTTATGTTAATTTGAAATAAATGCAAGTTTAGAACTGGCTCATACATAAAAAAATAGATCTTTAAGATATCTTACACTAGCACTGGGGTGTTGCTAGGTATTTGGGGGCACGGTGGGAAGGGGACTGGCCTCTTTGGAGGTTCCTACATTTTGTCATTCGACATCATGGCATGAGATAATGAACACTCCTTAGGGGGCCACCTATAGTTGGAGGCCCGGGGGGGGGGGACTTTCGATGCCACTGCATTAGCAATTTGAACCTACCATCTGCTGATGTAAAGAAAAAAAAATAACCGACTGAAAATAAACTATATTTAAATGAACAGATTAATAATTTATATTTATTCCTTGAAATATTTAGTAAATTTTAGTGAATATTATAAATAATTGTTTAGTTGTTTGTTTTTTTTAAATTATATTTTTTAAAAATATTTTTTGTTGTTGTTGTGGTTGTTTACAAACAGCATGAAGTTATTTATTAAATGTCTTAATGGAAATTAGTCTGTATTTCATTTCTATACGTGGTCATAATCGCTGAAAAAAATAGCACAGAATTATTATAGAAATGTCTCCAAGACTTTAAAAATAGATTTGCAATCCTATGTGTTATAAAAAAAAAGTAAAATATAATGTTTAAAATTGATTATTTTCTCCTTCAAAACTACAAAATAAATAATATGGAGAAAATAAACGGATATTTCATAACGAAAAGATTTATTATATTTAACCCAATTTATATGTGGAAAAGCGGCTGGATAGCAAAGTCAATAGTGCGCTCGCCTCACCAGCTGAGGCCACGTTAAAGCCACAATAAAAATTTTGATGAATGGCTATCACTAAGAAATAAAAAAAAAAAGTCCTCAGATCACCTGGAGAGGAGATAGGCGCAGCCCAGGTCCACCAACCCCATAAAAATGGAAACAGAACCCCCTACGACCACGAGAAAAACTTTTTAGGAAAAAAAGACGACAAATGGATATGTCTATAAAGACAAGGAACATGAATGCTTAGCATCAAACTAAGTCAGACTCATCTTCACAATTAGATGATGGAAACATAAATGAAACCGAAGCTTCATGAGTGAAACGAGTTCCTTATAGCCTCACTTGAAAATGTCATCTTTCAAAAATTCTATTGTGTCTTGTAAGTGTGGATGACGCTGGTATCCCATCACCCCACGGTGCTAGTTGCAGTTATGTTCTCTTGAATGGTCTCAACATTTTTAATACGAAGTAAAGACGATAGTAATTGAACAAAAAGCAGTCAATGCGTAAGATTATTCTTTTTACACACACGCGCGCGCGCACACACACACACACACACAAACACACATATATATATATATATATAGAGAGAGAGAGACATAAACAACACTTTTATTTTTTAAAACTATATGGCTATAATAATAGGCTCTATATTTTGTCAGTGATAAAGAACAGTCAATCTTTAAAAAAAAAATTACTAGATCTGACCCGCCGCGTAGCTTACGTCGCAGAATTGCTTATAGATAGTTCAAAAGAAAAAGGGGGGGGGGAGGAATGACGGTCACAGACAGCAACACGAAGAAATTAGAGCATAGTGAGTGAACGTTAAAAAAAAAAAATAATAATTAATTAAACACACAAAGAAAAAGAATAAATAACAAGAAATTTTTTCAAATAAAATAGACTTGAGACACCAAAAAGCATACAAAATAAATTTAAAAAAAAAAAAA
>MUZC01000210.1:732146-754978 GCA_002072015.1 Radix auricularia
TAAAATAATAATAATTTTTTTTTTTTAAATTATAAGAGTATAAAAGTTAAATGTGGAGAAAAAGTAATTATATTTCATTAAATTCCAGTTTTGAATCATTTTCACAAAAACTTTAACTTAATACATTTAATAAAAAAGATTATTTTAAAAAATGGAAAATGATATTGTTAATAGATCATGCTCTGTTCCTCCGTATAACGTCGTGACAAACCTGAATACGACTTTTGAAAACGTTTTTAACAATTGTTTTTCAATTATAATTTACAATGTATTAAAACGCCGTTTCACAGAGCGACGTGTGTAACTTTCCTTTGATAGATCAATTGTTTCAAGTTTCATTGAGTATCAGTGTTCAGTGTGAAATCATTTACATTGAATATCTGTGTTCAGTGTGACGTCATTTACATTGAATATCTATGTTCAGTGTGACGTCATTTACATTAAGTAGCATTCGTAGGTTTTTGTTAGGCTCGGCATACAAGGGATTGTGTGGCTCGTTATGAAATAATTTACATCTATACATACGAAGAAAAAACAACAACATCTTTACGAATATTTGTTCCATTATCCACATTAACTGTTCTGTCTTTTTTTCCACATCCGACATTTTAATATAAACAAAACCGTCACCGTTCTTGTCCAGTGTATTTCTATCATGTAATTAAGCGGTCACAGACTTTGTTCTATAATGAGACATTTCCACTTCTGACACGCACGACCAAGAATTACTCTAGAGCACCGTATTTCTACTCCCGTGATCAGCGCATGAGTGAGCATCACATTGTTTTCATTCCACAAATTTAACGCTCAAATCGAGCGTTGTGTTCAGGGATTGACATTGTCATTAAATATGGAACCTGACACGTTGCAGAAATTGTGTGGTGACGTCTTGTTTTGAAAATGTCATTCCAAAAATCACTCTCGTGTTAACATCCGCTTGATGAGTCTAGCGAGTGCTGACATGAGATGGGTTGGGCCAGCATCAGTTGAACCCCAACAAAAAAAAAAGTAATGTAGCAGTCTCATCTACAATGACGTCACTAGGAGGTTTCAGGGGGGGGATTGCGGTCCCTCTCTGCATGGTGACAACAAAGGATACAATTATTGATGTGCCCGTTAATTTGCGCTGGCAGACGAGGGAAGTGGGGCGGGGGAGANGGTGACAACAACATTAATGGTGCCACGGGTGATTCTAAATTCTCAGCTCTTGAAATGTTAAGAAATGAATTTTGATTTTATAAACACAGTAAACCAAATTTAATGGTACGCTAAAGATATAATATAATAGTCAATCATAAAACTGTGTAAAATTTATATATAAAATTATATATATTATATTTATATATATATATATCTATATAAAACTCTAACAAATGTCCATAATCAGTAGAGGCTAATGTTCATGAACATATATTTCGTGCATGTTGCATTCAGAGGGTGGTCAACAGTGTGTCCTTTAAGCTGCATAGTTGTGCGGCCGCGCAGACATCTTACTGACGCCGCGCAGCAGTTTGAAAATACAGCAAAATTTGTAAATTATAGCACAGAAAATGAGTGCTGCGCAACTCTGCACAGCAGTTTTTTTTTCTCTTTGCACACGGGCCAACGAACCTTAGAGGGAACTTTGTTGGTCAAGAATATTAATGGGAAATATTTGTGTTGGCTGCCTGGTCATCCTCATAAAGACCTAGCGACTCACAGGGAAGATTTAATTTACCGAATAAAAAAAACACACTTCAGACGCCTTTTAAAAAAATGCTTTAGATAATACACTTTTAAAAATGAACTAGAATCTAAATCTAATCCTAAGTATTAACTACAACCTTGTCTCCTGACATCACGAGTGTTTTTAAGATGTTTGATTCAACCACAAGTTTTAATCACATACAATTTCTATGTTGTTGATTTCTCCGATATACTGGGGGGTGTGCAGTTACATACTTAAGCGTAGCCCCACATTTTCCCACCTTAAATACCTAATTTTCTCAATAGTGTGGGGAATGGGGATTATTGTATTAATTGGACATTTTACAAAATCTTGAAATGACGTAATAAGAACATAAATATAAGACCGTTACTTCGCCTATTGTTGTCCAAGTCGCACGTAATTTTGAAACTCATCAAATTCTCTAACTCTTTATTTATTTTTATTTTTATTAGTTGTTTTTTTGTTTGTTTTTTTTAGAAACATTACATTTTGTAGATTGATGTATTTTAAAAAAAAAATCTTTGTTGCAAAGGGTATCTAATTTTATCTCTATTACGTTATTCCACACTTCCACACCGATCTAAGTGAATTGTAATATAATACCTTATAATAGCCAGGAAACACACACACAAACCCAATAGGAAAAGGGAGACGATTTAATACACTAATGGATGGAGTTTGGGGTTATCCATCTTCACGATCCTGACCTCACATTATGATCAATACAAAATTTGGGACAGCTTTACTGGATCATTAAATTTGAAGATTCAGACAGCTTGGTTTAAAGAAAGAAAAATCGTGATAGAATGATTTATGTTGGCCTTTCTTTCTTTCTTTTTTCTTTCTCTTTACATATTTAGAGGAACATCGATGTTTTAAAGATAAATCTAAAATTAAACATTCAGAATCGCCAATACTTGTCAAGAAATTTTTTAAAATTTTAACTCTTCAAATAGCTTTGTGCTCTCCATTGTGCTCGGTGATAGAAAAGTAGTCATAAAATTTCCATTCAGAATCGCCAATACTTGTAAAGTAATTTTATTTTTGTTTTATCTCAGTTATTTAATCTTTATTTTCGTTTCTTTTTAACATTTCAGACGTGCTTTTTAAAAAAATATAAATCTTTAAATTCTGTACAAAACAACATTTAAAAATAAATGTAAGTTTGAAGAAAAGAAAGTAGGAGAGAGAAATACTTTTTCAAAGGAGAAAAATTGAGATTACTATTGAGAGTAAAGAAAACATATTTTGGTTATTTGTATGAAAATGACATTAATTATTTTTAATTTATTTATAAATTTTAATATTAATTTATAGATAATAATGAATGAACCTCTCCAGTTTAATTTAAGATTATAGTTCATCTGTCCCATCAACGGATTTACGTAATAACTAGTATTAACTAGAAACCAGACGAAATATTCTAAAGTTTTTAACTAAAACTGATTTTCGCCTGTATCGCACGTCACTGTGGTTAATGGAAAATTACTACATGAATTTATTTATTTATTACAAAGCTCGCTAGCGAAGCAGGGGCACGGAATATATCTCCTGAAATGTAGGCCTAAAAAGATTGTCTTGTCCAGGCCAACACTGTTATGAGGTGGTTACGCTGGCCCACCGCTCTCAAACTGTAGTTATATAATTTCATTTTAATCTTACAAGTTGTTGTTTCTTAAATTACACAATGGAGTCATTGACAGTTTATTTATGTGTGTTTATATATATATATATAAATCAGGACTGCGGAAATTAACGATTAATTAATCGATAAAATATTTAACAACTATAATCGATTAAAATTAAGTTAATAAATTAAAACTAAATATGTTTTCCAATTTATTAATAATTTATTTTTTTGCTACTTACATACTTTTCCTTTCTTTTATTATTATTATTATTAGGAGTCAAAATAAATGAAAAACTATTTTGGAATCCCCATGTCAATGAAGTTATTAAAAAATCAAACAAAAACTCAGGCATTATAAAAATAAACTTTAACAAATGTAACAAAGATATAAAACTAAAATGCTACCTCAACCTGGTGAGACCTATACTAGAATATGCATCTTCTGTATGGGACCCATCCACCAAAGAAAATATTGATAAGTTAGAACAAATCCAAAAAAAAGAGCTGCCAGATTCATTACTGGAGAATATTCAAAGCTGACAAGAGTAAAACCATTAGTTAAATCATTAAACCTTGAAACACTAGAGGATAGAAGAACCAAGAGTAAGAATTCTAAAATCTAAACCAACGTCATGTTCTCTTGATCCAATCCCCACTCCATTATTTGTTGAGTCATTCGATCTTTTACTCCCAACAATAACACATATAGTAAATGAGAGTCTAACATCTGGTACTTTTCCAATGGTACGTAAATCTGCTGTAATAAAACCCTTGCTGAAAAAGCAAGGGTTAGATCAAAATAATTTAAACAACTATCGACAAGTATCAAATATTTCATTTGTGTCTAAGGTCATTGAAAAAATTGTCTTAAAGCAACTTTTGACTTATCTTAACGACAACACTCTTTTAAGTCCAAATCAGTCGGCCTACAGACCTTCTCATAGCACAGAGACCACCCTGTTAAAGGTAACAAATGATCTCCTACTCGCACTAGACAGTGGAAAAATCTCTATATTGGTCCTCTTAGATCTTAGTGCTGCTTTTGACACCGTCGACCATCAAACATTGCTAAAAACCCTGCAAAATTATTTTGGGATTTCTGGCTCAGTTCTGGCTTGGTTTGAATCATACATATCTAACAGATCACAAGTGGTATCAGCAGATGACTGCATCTCTTACAGAGCTGACTTGGTTTATGGTGTGCCTCAAGGCTCCGTTTTGGGTCCGGTACTTTTCGTGCTGTATACAAGGCCACTACTTCTACTGCTCGAAAAGCATTCAGTTAAAAGCCAATCATTTGCAGATGATACTCAACTTTACACTCACACTGATCCTTCTGATATTGGCTTTACTGTCCAATTGATGCAGGAGTGCATTGGTGAGGTAAAGTCTTGGATGACTCTAAGCAAGCTCAAACTGAATGATAATAAGACAGAAGCACTGCTATTCTGTAACAATAAATCCCGCAGTACTTTGACTCTTCCGAATTCTATTCAGGTGGCTAGTTCTGATATACTGTTCACAACATCGACTAGGAATCTTGGCTACATTATTTCTGACAACATGTCTACCAACAACTTCATCAACCACATTTGTCGCTCTGCCTATACTGCCATTCGTCAGATCAGTTCAATCCGTCATTATTTAACAGATAGTGCAACAAAA
Organism: Radix auricularia; assembly: GCA_002072015.1. Lineage (NCBI taxonomy): Eukaryota > Metazoa > Mollusca > Gastropoda > Lymnaeidae > Radix > Radix auricularia. The sequence goes on from MUZC01000210.1 coordinate 737,150, forward strand.
ACTCTAGTCTGTTCTCTTGTTCTATCTCGTATGGATTACTGCAATTCTCTTCTGTCAGGTGCGCCAAAACAATGCATTGAAAAACTACAGAGAGTTCAAAATTCAGCTGCCAGATTAGTTCAAAAGGCAAAAAAACATGACCATGTTATTCCGCTACTTTACTCACTTCATTGGCTACCCATACAAGCCAGAATTGATTACAAACTGGCCGTTCTGTGTCATAACTTCTTTTCTAACTCATGCCCTTCATATCTTACTGAACTTTTGTCAGTCTACTCACCAAGTCGTAAGCTACGCTCCTCTGCAGATACACGCATTCTCTGTGTTCCTAAGACAAGAACTAAAACATTTGGCGAAAGGTCATTCTCCTTTTGTGCAGCCAAACAATGGAATTCTCTTCCATTACACATCCGTAGCATTTCAACTGCTAAGTCATTCAAGACTGCACTTAAGACACATCTTTTTAAAATTTATTTTCAAGAATAATAAAACCACATTTCTTTAAATGATTAACGTAGCTGATGTATTGAGTATAGCGTATTGTTAACATGATACGAATGTTTCTTTTTATTGATATATGTATTGTTATTTCCATGTAAAGCGCTGTGAGCCAGGTCTCCTTGCTGGGATACAGCGCTATATAAATTATCATTTTATTATTATTATTATAAACTAGTAATTATACATAAGGGAATTAATTCTAATTTAGAAATACAACACACAGATAACTTAATACAACACTCAGATAGATATTAAAATAAAAACACCTTTCTTATTCCAAGCAATAATCTTCTGTACAGAAGGAGCGTCTGTAACATATAAGATAAGACAAGATAAGAAGATATGCAAGAACAAACACAAGTTTTCTTTCTTTCCGTCCGGTATTCGGGCGTGGAATTGGGTTGCCTGAAGAAACCAGGAAAGCCACCACTTTATCATCTTTAAAAACTCAAGTAAGAATACAGGACTAAACTCAAACCATAGAAATCCGTAGGACGAAATAACCTTCTGTAACATATAAGATAAGAAGATAAGATATTATTTTTTTTTAGACAGGCAAAAGTAAACCAAAATAAATAAACTTTATTTCTTGCTTAGCAGAACGATTTTGTTGTGTTACATCTGCTAACTTTGGGGTCATGGAATTCCCACAACTTCTTCACCGATTTCGTGAAATAATAAATCGCAACTTAACGGCATCTATATATGCGTTATAAAAATATAATTAACCGAAATTAATCAAAACTTTTTTCCCGATATAAAATATAGATATATTGAATGACGCCTGAGTATCCGACTTGTTTTGTTTAACTTGTAGTGATTTCTCCCTTAACAAAGTTGGATTGGAATTAGGAAACTGTTTATCAACAGTTTTCATTTTTTTTTAAAAACTCTATGTTTTCCTGTTATGTGTTATTAAAACTTGATTAATGACTGATTTAATCATTCCTGAAAAATACACCGCAATAAAATTAATTCCACACTTTTTTTCAAATTTTGATTGAAATCTATTACATAATGCGCCTAAGCGCGTCCGAAGCCACTATGCCCCGCAACTCTTGATTTTTTCGTTCTTTTTTGTTGGAAAATATAGAAATAAAATAATAAAGATTTTGGTTTTGAGATTAACAGAGCGTGTGGTGTAGCGCGCCGTAAATTAATATATAATGTGACGTCATGGATCTTTTATTATATCAAATTGGGAAAAGGGAACAATGTAAAAAGAACAATGATTAATACTCTTTTTGTTGATTTTTGGAGTGTGTGAGTGAATAAGATTGTGCGCGAGTGTGTTCATGGGAGTGTGTGTGGGTCTGTAAGTACGTCTGTGTGTGCGTGTGAGTGTGTGTTTGTATTAGTTGTGAACTAACGATTGATTTAATAGACAGCTAAAAGTGACATTAAAGATTAAAAAGAACTTACGAGGACTTTCCTAGAAGAAAATGGTTTATGTATAGTTAAAATATAGTACTGGACTACTAAATATTCCGTTAANAAAATTGAAAATATAGACGCAAAATCATAATGATTTTGGGTTTGAGATTAACAGAGGGTGTGGTTTTGCGCGCCGTAAAAATAAAATTAAGTGGCGTCATGAAGCTTTTATTATATTAATTTATTTGATGTTACTTTTTATCTTGATTATAATCCGAGTGTGTGAATATGCATCTGTGCGAGTGTGTTCATATGTGTGTGCGTGTGTGCGCGCGTCTGTGTGTGCGTGTGACTGTGTGTTTGTATTAGTTGTTAAATAATGATTTAATTCATAGATTGCTAAAAGTGAAATTAAATATTGAAAAGACATTACAAGGTAATGATTTAGGTATAGTTAAAATTATGCACTGGATTATAAAAAAATCCGTTAATTTTTTGAACACAAGTTTCTGCCAATGCGATCTTCGTGGGTGCTTGAAAAAAAGATAACGGGAAGTCATTGAATGTGACTTAAAAAATTGTTAATGAGAGGATCAATCTCCAAAAATTTTTTCAGAGATGGTTTTTCTTTATGTTTCATTTTAGAAGAAATGAGCCTTTGAGCATTAGAAAATAAACAGTGAAAAGAACGTATAGTCGCTATTGAAATGCATTATTTAGTTATGATATATAAATGGGTAACATTGAGGCTAATTGGCGCATAATTATTTTTAAAGAGAATGGAACCTTTCTAAAATTTTACATTGTATTTTACATTAATAAAATCACACGAAGATGGGTCGAACTAATATCTCATAGTCAATGTTAAATAACTTTAGAAATAAATGTGAAGAAATTATTTAATTGCAGACGAAATATCAATTTTACATTTTAATATGAGCTAGAATAATGCAATATTATGATACGTGTTTTGGTAAAAAACTGTAGTATTGTCAATTGGTGCAAGTTTGTGTGTGTTTGTGGTGGGGGGAGGGGCTATGTGCGTATGTGTGTGTGATTTGCTAATTTCTAAGGATGCTAAAGTTGCGCCTCTAACATAAAAACCAGTATTTATCTTCTTAAACCACTCATAGTTGTTTGATTTTACGCCAAATGTTTTCTTTACTGTAATAAATTATCGGAAATATAATATTGCAAGCTGGTATGATTTTTGGATAAACCAGTGAACTTTATGCAGGCAAATATAAACACTAAATCCCTAAAAATATATAAATAGTAAGATTTACGGATCATTCTATCCCGGACGATTCGACCCTGCCAGTTCGACCACATGTAATTTCGTCCCCAGGACGTTTCGTCCCCAGGTCGTTTCGACCACATGACGTTTCGACCCAAGGGTGTTTCGACCCCGGACGTTTCGGCCACTTTCAATCTACACCGTAGAAATTTATTATTATTTTTTGTATATATAAATTTAGTTTATGGTATAAAAATAATTTATAATTTTTCAGCTTATCGACAATCTTTTTAAAAAATCATTTATTTTTGTTATCACAGCGAAAATCATTGAGCCACTTAAATATATACATCTTTAAAACCCAATTTAACCTAGGTCCTTTTTAAGTGTGTATGGGATAGGAGTTGAAATTCTAATTCTAATTTCTAATTCATAATTTATTTAAAAATAATAATAGTAATAAAACAACACATTATAAATGAAAAAAATCTCAGCTTAGAAACGAAATTGTCGAAACGTTAAGGGTCGAGATACCATAGGGTGGAAAAGTCCCGTGATGGAACTGTCCAGGATCGATTCGCCCGAGGTCGAATCGTCCGTGGTCGAAACATCCAGAGTCCAAACGACCTGGGAACGAAACGTCCTGTGGTCGAACTTTCCGGGGTCGAAGTATCCAAGCACCAAATAGAAAATACTTTTTGCACATTTAAAGTAAACCAGGAAGGTACATTTTCAGCAAAAAACTTGCGATTTAATGTGTTTCTTTAAAACAAATTAACTCATACATACTTTAATTTTGCATCAATATTCACATAATTAATATCTGGCGCATAAAAAAACCCTATTCATTTGACTAAGGCCATTCTTAGCCTAGATATAGAAATACATTTTTGGAGAGCTTTGCCCATGAAAAAAGCAATCTTAAAACATGTATTTTACTCTAAGAACTAACGAATGATGAAACATCCATTTTTTTAAAAATCGGGTACATTTCTCGAACAATGCGGTTGCATGACATGCGCTTCGGGTAAAAACTGTTCTTTACGTTTTAGGGGCAAATAAGTGTAAAGAAATATCACGGGTATTACGCCTTAAAAATAGGATCAAGCATAAAAAAGTGCGTGTTATGTCGAAAAAACACACTGACAACAACTCATTTTGTGCCAAGCTGTTTTGAGTTTATTAGATGAATAGTATACAACGGGATAAAGATTGATATCAGTGAATTGTTACTATTAGAAAAAATGTGCAGGAATATATAATAATTGACATAAAATTTGTAAGGAGATCAATTTCTCACCATTTTCTGAAAAAGCAGCATTGTTCTTATGTTTTTATTCACGTTAAAGGAACATGTGCCTTTAAAACAAATAAACCATTTTTCCACTCTCCCCAAGCCACAAAATTCACATATATAATCAGGATAAATTATCCTATTCGTTTGAACTAATTTCATGCTTAGTCATTAAATGAAATGGGTGTTTAGAAAGCTATTTCTAAGAGCAAAAGGAATCACGTGGAAAGATATTGTTTTCATGTTTTGATCCAAGTAAAAAGAAAGTGAGCCTTGCCGCCCTTGCCCGTTAGATTTTTGTAACGGTTAACGACATTTGTTATTCTGATAGGGTATATAGCACGTGATATTAAAGGGGTTCGAGCATGGTGACAGAAAGCCATCAATCGATCTGAATGGAAGGATGTGGTTGAGCAGGCCAGGGCCATACATGGGCTGTAGAGCCACGGATAATAATGATGATGTTATATTGAAGCACAAATGCCAAAATTGATGGGTAATATTTAAATTAATAATATTTTTATTTTTCTCGACACACATATCGTTTTTTTAAGAAGGGGTTTGATTTATCACTACCCTAATTTCGAGATGCGTTTACTTTTATTTTTAAGGAGAATTTGAGGCCCAAAACCAAATAAAGTTATTCTTATTGTGCCTACCCCGTAGCGTAGCACGGGTATTTTGCTCGTCTATATAATAATGCGCCTAAGCGCGTCCGAAGCCGCTATGCCCCGCAACTCTTGATTTTTTCGTTCTTTTTTGTTGGAAAATATAGAAATAAAATAATAAAGATTTTGGTTTTGAGATTAACAGAGCGTGTGGTGTAGCGCGCCGTAAATTAATATATAATGTGACGTCATGGATCTTTTATTATATCAAATTGGGAAAAGGGAACAATGTAAAAAGAACAATGATTAATACTCTTTTTGTTGATTTTTGGAGTGTGTGAGTGAATAAGATTGTGCGCGAGTGTGTTCATGGGAGTGTGTGTGGGTCTGTAAGTACGTCTGTGTGTGCGTGTGAGTGTGTGTTTGTATTAGTTGTGAACTAACGATTGATTTAATAGACAGCTAAAAGTGACATTAAAGATTAAAAAGAACTTACCAGGACTTTCCTAGAAGAAAATGGTTTATGTATAGTTAAAATATAGTACTGGACTACTAAATATTCCGTTAAGTTTATGAACAAAACCTTCTGCCAATGCGTGCTTCGTATTAAGCGCTTAAATAAATGTCAGTTTTCTTTTAAAGTCTATAGACTTACTATTTAAAAATAAAATCGCTTCAAGGGCCATCTATAAAGTACGTAACGCTTCAGAGGGGGTGAGGGGTGTAAGAAAGTGTGACAGTTTGTGACAGGGGGGAGGGGTTGTCCCGCCATGTGCGATGTCATAACGTTTTATGTTAAATTTTAATTATTTTGTTAATTAAATATATATTTTTGTACGGAAGTTTGAAATACTTTAGTGGGGGTCCGAGATTTGTGACAGTTTGTGACAGCGGGAAGGGGGGGGGGTAAATGGTCAAAAATAGCGTGACGTACTTTATTAACGGCCCCGACTTAGTAAAATGTTATGTATTAAGACAAAAAAATAATAAGTTATTTTATAAGTTGAAAAAACTTACAATGCAAAATAATAATAAGAATTATTATTATTATTTTTAAATCTTCAATATAAATAAGAAGAAAACTAATCCGTTTATCCTAGAGAAACTAATATCTGCAAATTTAGTGAATTGTTATTTTTCCCATAATCAATGTAATACTAATAACAGGTATTTATGCAGGTAACGAATGAAGAAACATCCATTAAAAACTTGGGTAAATTTCTAGCACAATGCGGTTGCATCGCAAACACATCGTGTAAAAACTGTAGGCTACTGTACTTTAAAGTGTAAATATATCCAGTGTAAAGAAATATCACGGGTATTACGACTTATATATAGGATCTTGCATCAGAACATGGGTGTTCGTTTAAAAGAGCTCACTATAAACAACTCATTTTACCACAAACTGTTTAGATCTTATTAGATCAACATTATATATCAGCAATACAAATTCGTATAAAGGATGATTTTTTTATGTCAAGGACGTATCATGCGGTTTACTAAATGGCACTTTTCTTTACTCTCTAACCTTACTTTTTTTAAAGTTGTTACTCAACACCATTCTTTTTTAAAATCAAATCCCTACATAGTAAAATGATTAATATAAAGACAATAAAAATAAGTCATTTTATAATGCCAAAAAATCCGCAATAATAATAATAATAATTATAAAGCTTATATGTAAATACAAAGACAAATAATCCGATTCTCTTAAACGTAAAAGTATCCGATAATTTAGTGAATTGTTACTATTATTTAAAAAAAAGAGCGGAAGCCATTACGAATTTATTAGAAGATCAATATCTATGTCTTTTTTTTAAAGCAACATTGTTTTTTTTATTATTATACATGTGAAAAGAAAATATGTCTTTTAAACAAATAAACCATATTTTTCACGTTTTTCAAGCCTCAATATTCACAAAATTTAACTGGCTCAAAAAATATCCCATTAGTCTTGAACTATTTTCATGCTTAGACTATGAAAAGGAAGATGCGTCTTTCGAGAGGTTTGTCCTATATCCAAAGGAATCACTTTGATAGACACTGCTTTCATTTTATGATTCATTTGAAAATAAACTAAGCCTTGCCCATTAGAGTTTTTAAACTGTTAAAGAAATTCGTTATTCTGGTAGAGTATACAGAGAAAAGTATGCGTTATTAAAGCAAAAATACAAAAACGGATGGGTAATTTTCAAATTCATCATACATTATATTGTCTCTAATACACATATCGTGATTATTATGGAGAATTGGATTTTATGTATTACTAGATATATACAAATATCGTGATGCTATGAAACTCATCACTAAATTTGTATAGGAATTTGAGGCTCAAAAACGAAATATATTTATTTTTATTGTGCCCACCCCGTAGCATAGCACGGGTATATTGCTCGTCTAATACTTAATCGTTTAAAACCATTTTTTAAATAATTTTAAATCTTATTGTGCCATGTCATTTATGACAGTATGAAATATTACAATAACATTCCAATGGCAAGAAGCAGAGAGGGGATGATAAAAAACTGTGACGATTATCTTAAAAACATTTCAGATTAAATTAATTAATTTATTCTCCCCCCCCCCAACCACTTGTTACTTCTAAATTCTAAAACATGATATCGAGTCATTCTACAAGTTCACGTTTATCATGTGCTATATAGATTCTAATAGTTTCCCGTCACATTTAAGAGAACAACAACTTAGTTTTTAAACAGATTCAGTCCTCATTTTGTAACTGGATGCCATCGAAGCCTCACCTGTAAGTTGATAAGGATGCGTCTAATGTCGTCATGGCGGTATCATTTCAATTTGTGTGGAATAAGATCGTGTGAAAAGAACAACAAAATCTTTTATTGTAAAGGTAAATTATAAAACCACGAAAAATTTAATATTTACGGTTTCTTATGTTTGTTTGTTTTTTTTAAAATTGTATCTGTGAAAAAAAAAGTTTTTATTTTCCGGTTGGTTCGAAGCATTTAAATGGTTTGGTTAACACGTCCATAAAACAGGATAATAACATCATATAATTTTTAAGCCGCATATTAAGCGTAACACTAATAATTGAGAACGTCACTCCACTCCTTACAGAAAAAGTAAATTTGCTAACACTTTCTTGTATTTTCCCTTCCTCGTGCTCTGTCTTTCACGTGTAAGAATTTCGTTTTCTCACACCAGCAATACGCATGTTTGCTCTGTCTCGATGTTACTATGTTTGACGTAGTTTCTGTCAGCAACTAAAACATTAGCCTCGAAAATATCAATGAGAAAACCGACATTAACCCCCCTCTCCCCCGTCATAAGAACAGGACAGAAGCAAATGGCCAAATGGCCAAACGTTGGAAATAAACTGGCTAGAAGAGATCTTCACTATTTTATACCCCTCGCCCCGGTGACATTTAATTTTATTGTCAAGTCGTTGACCAAAATCACAAGCAAGTTGGGTCATACAGCCATTTTATTCCCAGACTTAAGGTCTTCATGGTATCGGAGTAGTCGTGAGATTTTTTAAGGGATTGCAAAGGTTTTATACACATGTGTGAGTGTGGGTGGGGGGGGGGGGCAAAAATACCGTTAAGATTACAAAGGTTATGAATACATAATAATTGTTCTTTGCTCTGATGTTTATTTATATGGCGTTATTTAATTATTTGAAGAGTAACAAGGAGAGTATAATGAAGGTAGCATTACATACAGGTGAGAGTATAATGAAGGTAGCATTACATACAGGTGAGACTATAATGAAGGTAGCATTACATACAGGTGAGAGTATAATGAAGGTAGCATTACATACAGGTGAGACTATAATGAGAGTAGCATTACATACAGGTGAGACTATAATGAAGGTAGCATTACATACAGGTGAGACTATAATGAGAGTAGCATTACATACAGGTGAGACTATAATGAGAGTAGCATTACATACAGGTGAGAGTATAATGAGAGTAGCATTAACTACAGGTGATTTGAACTTCTCTATACGGCTTACATATACTTTTTCTAAAACATAAAAAACACTTATGTCACGTGATAATTTGCATATGAGTAATTGAGAGAGAGATCACGTGACGAAAGAAAGAGACGCCACCTAGGCGCAAGGGAGAATGATGAAATCAGTTGTGAGTTAGACGTTGGACAGAACGTGTGTACGAAGATGACAAGAAGTCAGACATATCATATTGATGTATAAAGTGTTCATATTTCGTTTGGATTAAAGTTATTAAATTATCGAAGTCTGATGTGTGATTAATATATGTTGCTACTCGTCTGTACACGCCTACATAAGTGGTGAAGTTCTAACTAGTAAAATTAGATAAAGACAAACAGTTACAACTTATTTTAGTATCTTTTCAATGTTTGAGGAATTGAAAGAATCTTTTGGCCAAATTCACGAGATTACACTTACATTCATGCCATTCCTACATAAAATCTTGTCCCTAATTGGCACAACACAAAAGCTAAAACATCTTGTAAAACAATCTCACCAAACTAATTCAACAATAATTTCTCAACTTCATCACAAAATATGCCATGTAAATAACGCTATAATTTTACAAAAAGAATTTTTCAAATCTACCAGGAATTTTTTATGCAAATTATTTTTATAAATACTTGACTTATTGTAATGTTAGTGTAATGTTATTGAAATGTTGTTATTGTAATGTTACTGTAATGTATCGAAAGCACGAAGTCAATGAGTACCAATAATTTATTGTCCATGACATCGCGTGTCCTATCATCACAACTAACCACCGCTGTCTAAACTGAACTTTAAAAAAAAACAATTTTAAAGACGTAGAAAGTGCATGATTTAAAATCACGCAACGAAGTCACGTATTGGGGAAAAAACGACATGCAGGTTTTATAGACAGGTTGTATAGACAGATTCTATAGACAGTTTATAAAGACAGGTTCTTTTTGTAACGAAGCTCATATCTGATTGACTACCTGTAAATTTGCCGTCAAATTGAAGTACATTTAGAAGATCATACACCATGGCTCGTATTTGATTGGAGGATGATAGAAATACTAAAACTGCTTTCGAACCTCTTCACGTAACATTTATTGAAAAAAAAATACTTGAAGATTTTTCAATGGGTCTACTATTTAAGTACCGCTTCCGTGCCAACGCTGTCAAATGTCGTTTCTGATATGTCAATACTAATGACAGGAGAATTGACATTTGTTGAAGAGGATCAGGTCAAAGATGACACCGGCTGACTGGCCGGACAGCCGTGACTGCAATCAATGATCACCTGATGATTAAGCCTGGTGTACATTTGACATTTGTGGTGGGAACGGGCCATGGAAATAGCATGAAATCTAAACTCTCAAAAAGTAAATTACAAATATAGTAGAGCATGCTGTTTATTAACGAGGATATTTTGTTACTTTTAGTAATCCATAAAATGCCAACTACTTCAATCACAAATTAATTTTCTTTTAAATCATAAGCCAAAAATATACTGAAGAGATTGCCGTTAAGAATATGTAAAATTAACAAAATTTAAATTGCAAAGGAATTTTTTTTTCAATAAAAATAACTGATTGAAAGGTTGACGTAATCATAAAATAAGTTTGTCTTCAAATAATATTTCATGAGTCGGTTGATGAAACTTGATGACGATTTAATCCAAACAAAATTATTGGCTAAAGAAGTTTGTCAACACATCCTTCCGATTGCCTCCCCTAAAATGAAAGAAATCATGCCCTGCGCATGTTATATATTTAACATTGTTATTGCAATAAATTACTTTAGCTGGATCTTAAATATATGTGAATATCTTAACACGTGCCTAATTATAAGATAGTGACAATATAATTGATCTAAATAGGGGGATATATCTAAGCAAGTACATCTGGAATTTATTTTAGCCTAAACACTTTATTTATCCCATTCTTAAATGTTAGCCCACTGAAATCCGAAAAGTTTAACGTTTAAAATTTATTGATATAACAAATGGTTTCAGATGAATCATTACTAAACACTCCACTAATAAATATTTGATGACACTTTCATTTACTAAAAGCCGCCACATCCCCTCCACGTAGTAAAACAAATGTTGTTAGCGTTAGAGCTGTGGCCATTGATCTATAGCCAGGACGTTAGAACTGTGGTCGTCCATGTATATACCACTAAAGACAATAAGACTTTAAAAAGCTTACAGAATTTTAAGCATTATTCAACCTGTCAAAGTTTCAATTAATGTTTGATATTGCTGTGAGTTAAGATCGGCATTAAGTTATCTTTGTATCCAAGATGTCCCAGAGACACGCACATAATATGGCAAATATAAATATCGGACATCTGAACCGTTGCCACCTCTTTTTACTACTGGACAGTCAATTAATTAACAAAATACCATTAAAAAATTAATTACTTTCAATTATAATAATTTTGTTTAATTTTTATCCCCGTACAAATTATAGTGACAAATATTTTGAGTAGAATTTTTAAATGTCGTTAGTAAAGACAACTCCCTTGACATTGTAATCTGAGCCTCTTTTTTTAAAGTTGGTAATGACCTTGTCCAAACGCGCCCCTTCCTTTCCTGTTTACCTTCCCTTCCGCTAAAACGTCACTTAACTCCCATATTTAAACACATTTAACCTTTTCCGCAGAAATAACCAGCCAACAGAAGGCACTCGAGAGGTCCCAGAGGGTTTTCCATCTAAAGCTCAGAGTGGTCTAATATCGTGACAGTTGTGTGGTCACGTGATGCAAGCAACAAGCACTTTCTAAAATAATAACTTTATCTTCTTTAATACCAAGCCAGGTTTGGGCTTTCCCCCGTATTTGATTCAAACGATTGCTTTTATTGTAAGTTAAGTTGTGTTGTATGTTTGGATGTGTTGTATGTTGCGATGTGTTGTATGTTTGGATGTGTTGTATGTTTGGATGTGTTGTATGTTTGGATGTGTTGTATGTTTGGATGTGTTCTATGTTTGGATGTGTTGTATGTTTGGATGTATTGTATGTTTGGATGTGTTGTATGTTTGGATGTGTTATATGTTTGGATGTGTTGTATGTTTGGATGTGCAGGTAAAGTTGAGTTTGAAGAATTACCGTTTGATATGCGACACTTATTTTCTTAAATAAATCTAATATAAAATAATGAAATTACATTCATGAAATAAGTTGTAAGTGAATGTGCAGGATGCGCACATTGCATCTACGACATTCACACAGACAAGTCATCATCAACGGCCGGGTATTTTCATCCTAGCAATTCAATGAGCAAGACTTGACGGAGTTGCCGTCCCCACAGCTCTCATTGCGACTATAAACTTTAACACTCGAGATAAATAAAGACAACGCTTGCTAAATTCAGACCAGGAAATGTTGCGTAGGGCCAGGTGATGTTTCTATACGTCACGGTGATCTTCACCGGGGTTTCTGAGGGCCGGTGACAGCAATGGAGGGGAAAAACAACTCTTAAGATGTTTTAGACCGAATTTCAAAAAGAAGCAAATGTTTAACAGATTGTTAAAATTGTTAAACAAAACACTCAAATCTTTAAAAACTTTTCACAAAAAGATTAATTATCCTCGAAACAGCCTAAATAAGAATTTTAGACGACAATAACAAAGGTGAAGCTGAATGCTACGAGAAAAATAACTGAACCTTGAAGCTACAGGACATGGTGTTAGAAAGAGGACTTATACATGTTAATACAATACAAGAACCCAGAAGCTACAGGACATTATATTTCAAAGAGGACTTTATTATGTTAATACAATCGTCATCGCTGCCTGTCGTCCCATCTGGGGCATAGGCCACGAACAAAGACTCTCCAGGCATCCCGGTCCTGTGCCAATCTCTCTAGCTGTCCCCAGCTGTGCCCACTCTTTTTGGAGTCTGTCTCCAGTTCCCTTCTCCATGTCATTTTGGGTCGACCTCTTTTTCTCTTGCCCTGGGGGTTCCAAGTGAGGGCTTGTCTCACAATGCTGGATGTAGGCTTTCTGAGGGTGTGGCCAATCCATCTCCATCTGCGCTGACGTATTAGTTCTTCCACTGGCTCTTGTTGTGTACGTTGCCAGAGGTCTTCGTTGGTGATGATATTGGGCCAACGGATTCGGAGAATTGTTCTGAGACATGTGTTTATAAATGCTTGAAGCTTTTTCGAAACGGCTGCTGTAATCCGCCATGTTTCAGCTCCATATAGAAGGACAGGCTTTACTGTGGTGTTGAATATCCTTAACTTGGTCTGGAGGGTCAAGTTGTTGCAACTCTAAACTTTTTTTAGCTGTTTAAATGCTGTTCTTGATTTGCCAATTCTCACTCTAACATCAGCGTCTGTCCCTCCCTGCATGTCTATGATGCTACCGAGGTATGTAAAGCTATCCACCTCCTCTAGATTTGATCCTCCCAGTGTTATTGGGGTGTTGCTTGATGTATTTATTTTAAGGACTTTGCTTTTTCCCTTGTGGATGTTTAGGCCAACACAGGAGGAGAGCTGTGCTACATAGTTAGTTTTCTCCTGCATCTGTTTTTGTGTGTGTGATATTAGGGCCAGATCATCCGCAAAATCCAGGTCATCAAGCTGTTTCCATAGTGTCCACTGGATACCATTTCTCTTCTGCTCTGTAGACATCTTCATTATCCAGTCAATGGTTAGCAAAAATAAGAAGGGCGAAAGCAAACACCCTTGTCTGACTCCAGTCTTTACTCCAAAAGCCTCTGTTGTTTTTTGTCCATGAATGATTCTACATGTAAGGCCTTCGTAAGATGTCTTAATTATGTTAGTCATCTTTTGTGGTATACCATAGTGTCTTAGCAACTTCCACAGGGTTGGTCTGTCAACACTATCAAACGCCTTCTCATAGTCAATAAAGTTGATGTCTAAAGGTGACTTCCACTCCAGGGATTATTCTACTATAATTCTCAGTGTGGCAATCTGGTCAGTGCATGATCTATCCTTTCTAAAACCTGCTTGCTGGTCTCTAAGATGGGTGTCTATTGCCTCTCTCATTCTGTTTAGCAATATTCTATTAAATACTTTGCTTGGTATGGATAGCAGTGTTATTCCTCTATAGTTTGAGCATGAGCTAAGATCACGTTTCTTCGGGAGCTTAATGAGATGTCCTTCCTTCCACTCTGTTGGAATCTGTTCTTCCTCCCATATTTTCTTGAAAAGAATGTGCAGCATTTCAGAGCTAGTCATAATATCTGCCATCAGGGCTTCTGCCGGTATTGTATCTGGACCAGCCGCTTTGCCTTTCTTTAGTTGTTTAATTGCTCTGCTTATCTCTTGTTTTGTGGGTGCGCTGCAATCTATTTCTAGATCTTGTTCAGCTGGCTCAATGTTGAGGGTGTATTGTGGGACTGGTCGGTTGAGGAGTTCTTGAAAATGCTCTATCCACCTTTTTTTCTGGCCCTCTTCATCAGGTATTGATTTTCCATCTTTAGTCTTAACAGGTCTCTCTGGATTTTTGAATTTTCCAGATAGCTTTTTTATTGTGTTGAATAGTTCTCTTGTGTTACCATGATACGCTGCCTCTTCTGCTTCAAGAGCTAATCCTTCCAAGTAGTTCTTTTTATCTGATTTTATGCTGCGTTTAACTTCTTTATTGGCTTCTGCGTATTCTTCTGATGCTCTAGTTTTTTCAGTTCTGGTGCGGCTGTTGTTAAGCTTTGCCTTCTTCTTTTTCCTATGCTGGATTTTCTCCATGGTTTCATTAGAGATCCATTCTTTATGCCTTTGTTGTTTGGGGCCCAACACTTCTTCACAGGTTGTAGTGAGTATCTCTTAAATGTTTTTCCAGTTTTGGTCGATTGTCTCTTCGTTACCTAGATCTTGTAAAATTTGGAATTTGTTGGATAAAGTTAGTTTGAACTCACTAAGTTTTGGTTCCTCTTTCAAAAGAATAGTGTTAAAACATTGGCGCTTGCTCCCATTGTTTGTCCAATTCTTTTTCAATTTGAGCTTTAGATTGGCAATCAGTAAATGGTGGTCTGAGGCCACATCTGCCCCTCTTTTTACCCTAACATCCTGGAGAGATCCTCTAAACTTTTTACAGATACAGATATGGTCGATTTGATTAGCTGTAGACATATCTGGTGATATCCATGTTGCCTTGTGGATATTTTTATGCATGAAGAGACTTCCACCAATGACCAGTCCATCTGCAGCACATAGATCTGCTAGCCTCTCACCATTATCATTCATCTCTCCGAGGCCATGTGTTCCCATACATTCTTCATATCCAATATTGCTGCTTCCAATTTTTGCATTTAGATCGCCCATCAGTATAATCATATTGCTCCTGGGACACTTTTGGATAAGGGTTCTCAGCCTGTTGTAGAAGTCCTCTTTGTCCTCTTCTTTACTGTCATTGGTAGGAGCGTATACCTGTAGAAGATCCATATTGATATCTTGTTTTTTGGTCTTAAATCTTGCGGTGATTATCCTTGGGCCATGGGTTTCCCATCCAATAAGGGCGTTCTGAGCAGTTCTGGAGAGCATCAGTGCTACTCCTTGGATGTGAGCTGCGTTTTCCTCTTCCTGACCTGAATATAGTAGCAGTTCTCCTGTGCTGAGCTTTATCTGTCCTGACCCAGTCCATCGGGATTCGCTTATCCCCAAGATGGCTAGTTTATACCGTCGCATTTCGGCAGCAACTTGGGCAGTTTTTCCAGCTTCGAACATGGTCCTTACGTTCCAAATCCTAAGCTGGTGGTGGTCCTAGTGGAGAGGATGGTAGTCTGCTGGGTGGTTTCCGACTGGCTTTGGCCACCCAGCTTCATTAGTTCTCTGTTAAGAGATCCATCATCTCCAAGGTCCAAGTTTCCTTTTTTTATCTTCGCTCGTGTTTTTGTAGCAAGGCTTTTTTTACGGGAAGGGTTGCTAGCCCTTCGCACAACCCTCCTCCTCTCTCACCCGGGCTTGGGACCGGCTACGGCGGAGTTGTTAATACAATACACGATTTAAAATTGATTTTGGGTTTAAAAATTAAACATTTAAATTTAAAATATGAAATTGTTCTCTTTCGTGAGTTGGTTTAGTTTACGAATTACAAAGTGTTTTGCGAATCGTTAAATAAGAGAGAGAGAGAGAGAGAATTAAACACATCGGCTGTTTGAACGTTTTGCTCCTATTGAACGACTGAACTCCGAGGAGATAATGTTACCGGAATAAATCATTATGGGGTAATTCTTTGATCCAGTTAATCTCGCGAGTAGCGTTAACCTGCGTTTTATCAGAGCCTTGTTCTCAAGTTTGTGTTCACAGTTGAACTGATCCCATACTACCAAGGTTTTCAGCCCAACACTGTGGTTCTAGTGACACTGTCGTGTTAACAGGCGATGACTGGCTCATATTTCTGTTCGGTTTTATTAGTTGGACTTGCCAGTGATAAAATACAGATCACTAGTCTACAGCTACCAGTGATTACATTTAGGTCACTAGTCTACAGCTACCAGTGATTACATTTATATCACTAGTCTACAGCTACCATTGATTACATTTAGATCACTAGTACACAGCTACCAGTGATTACATTTACATCACTAGTCTACAGCTACCAGTGATTACATTTATATCACTAGTCTACAGCTGCCAGTGATTACATTTATATCACTAGTCTACAGCTGCCAGTGATTACATTTACATCACTAGTCTACAGCTACCAGTGATTACATTTATATCACTAGTCTACAGCTACCAGTGATTACATTTATATCACTAGTCTACAGCTACCAGTGATTACATTTACATCACTAGTCTACAGCTACCAGTGATTACATTTATATCACTAGTCTACAGCTACCAGTGATTACATTTATATCACTAGTCTACAGCTACCAGTGATTACATTTAGATCACTAGTACACAGCTACCAGTGATTACATTTACATCACTAGTCTACAGCTACCAGTGATTACATTTAAATCACTAGTCTACAGTTACCAGTGATTACATTTACATCACTATTCCACAGCTACCAGTGATTACATTTACATCACTAGTCTATAGCTACCAGTGATTACATTTACATCACTAGTCTACAGCTGCCAGTGATTACATTTACACCACTAGTCCACAGCTACCAGTGATTACATTTAGACCACTAGTCTACAGCTACCAGTGATTACATTTAGACCACTAGTCTAAGGCTACCAGTGATTACATTTATATCACTAGTCCACAGCTACCAGTGATTACATTTATATCACTAGTCTACAGCTACCAGTGATTACATTTATATCACTAGTCTACAGCTACCAGTTATTAAATTTATATCACTAGTCTACAGCTGCCAGTGATTACATTTACATCACTAGTCCACAGCTACCAGTGATTACATTTAGATCACTAGTCTAAAGCTACAATTACTTCATTAAGTCTCAGGCCACAGAAGATTTGTTGAAAGAAGATAATTGTTGTGCTGTTTAATTTAACACGTGAGCAATTTCGAGAAAAAAATTCAAACGAATATTGATGAATCTTTTTAAATATGCCAAAGACAGAAAAGATTAGACTATATATTTTTTGTGCACAATTTATTATTGAACCGATCATTATTTTTCAAATAACTAGAAATTCTACATGTTATTTGCGTGAAATTTTATTTCAAGAGGCATTATCACGTGAAGAATGTTACAGAGGTTATTGTACACCCTACAGGATAGGACTGCAACAAAGCTTTTCAATAAAATGCAAGGTACACACAACAATTGTGTGATTAGAACATTAAATAGTAACCTTTAGGTGGTTATTGTACACCCTACTTGATAGGACTGCAACAAAGCTTTTCAATAAAATACAAGGTACACACAACAATTGTGTGATTAGAACATTAAATAGTAACCTTTA